>JASANB010004616.1:0-195926 GCA_030248155.1 Sabatieria punctata | reverse complement strand
CAACTGTTCCTGTTCTACCGCTCTTCTGCTGTTCGATGCTCACTCCGCTACTCGTTTCCCTCGTTCAACGCTTGCTTGATTTCCGTTTCCTGATACTTCGCTAGCATGTCATTTCAAACCCCCGTCTCTGCTCTACTGCAATGAAAGACGTGCAGCCAGATGATGCGACTTCGGGTAATGGTGACAGAGGAAAGGTGATAAGGAGGAGGAGGACGATGAGAGGGAGAAAGAGAATGAAGGGAAAGAAGAGGAAGATCAAGAGACAGAAGGAGAGAAGAAAGAGAGAGAGCAACGGAAAAGAAGAAGAAGAAGGAGGAGAAGGATGTTCATGCGTTTGCATTCGTTCACCAACAGATGGAAGCATGTATTACCAATGACGAAACACCAGATCAAGGCAAAGGTGCAGCAAGGAAGGAACGTTGGCGCGACGGATTGAGTCATCATGGCGTCAACGTAGAGAGGATGTTCGGAGGTGCGGAATCAGCCGACGCCGGGCAGTCATCAGCTCGGTTGTTTCCAGGCGATTGTCAGGCGCAGCGGCGGCCCGGTTGACACTCGTCTGAGGGGGAGTGATGAAAGAGATTTGTATATAACACCCACTAGTCTCTAACCTTTGGTCATTGTTGTTTTGTCAGTAAACTCCCACTCGCTTCAATACCTACCGAGTTTTAGAAATTTGAGCTAGGCACAACACTGTTTCCAGTACCGCAAGCGGCATTAAATGCCAGAATGTTATAGGAAACCCAATCAGAAATTACCCTTTAAACAGGTTTCTTTTAAATTTAAGCACCAATAACTTTTGTGTTCATTTGTCTGTTTTCAAACGGCATGAAATGAATACCATAGTAAGGCGCGCAAGCAATGGAAGGTTGCAGCACGGCAGGCTCTCGCCAACAAAGCATAAAACTAAATGGAGAAAATTACCCGTGCGCTTGTGCAATTTTCCAATCAAACGAGTTGGTTGGTGCTGAAAAAAAGACTCGGATTAAAGGCCAATTTGAGGAAGTAATTTGGTGGGACAGGTTACGGACAGATTGGGCCCTCTGGAGCTAGATAAGCGCCGCTTGACCACAGAGTCAAATTGAAATTCAATACTACATATTCATCTGGGGGTGTAAAAGGAGGCGCTTCGAATAAATTTCTCTCAAATCTAAGTGACATGTGTGCTCATAAAGTATAATAGTACATATGTATTATTAGGTTGGAATTTTGATGTTGGCTCTAACATGATACCTTAATCCCCTTGGTTTACCTTCGGTCTTTAATCCGACCCCCTTCCTCCCTATCTCGTAAATTACAATTCTATTATTTTTGATCTCCTTTCAATATCTCCCTCTGTATGATTATGCGTCTCATAACTACTCTCTTATTTCACTAATCCCCCCCCTCCCACAGGATATCCCCTCCCGACCCTCTGAGACCTGACTGACCGCTTGTACACCTCTTTGACTTTAGCATACCTAATTTCTGTCTACTCTTATGACCTTGCCATACTCCCCACTAATAATACCAAGTACCTACTTACTACCATTACTGCTCTACATTTACTAATTAACATCTTTTTAATTGCCCCTCTAACGCAACCCCTGACATACATATACCTTACCTCTCCCCTTCCGTGCAGCCAAAGTAAACGATAACACAAAATTAGTTGTACGATAAATTTAGTATGTACTTTGTGTTTGTGCCTGTGCTTCCAAAGGATTAATTTTTTCGAAATGCTTTACTGCATTTTCTGTTTCAACTTGACGCACTGATTTCTTAACCACTACTTGTGACTCATTAAGCAGGCTTTATGTACACTTGTAGGTATACGTGCGCTGCGCAATATTTGACTCAGCGGCGCGGCAAAAATTCGAAACCACAGCAGTTCTGAGAGATTCTTCTAAAGTACGGTTTCAACGAAAACTACGGTTCACTCGTATTTGATCTACTCTATAGCAACAAATTTACTAGTGAGCTAAATATCTCTCGCGATTGTAGCGACGTTCAGGATGACTGTGACCAAACAAATTAATGAATCTGTATCCCGGGTTTTCTTCTATCTGCCCGCTTTTCTCCATTTCTTCCGTTGGTTCACTTATTGCCAGATCGACAGCAGCATTACCGATTCTGTGTCGAAACAAGGGACGATTGGGATCTGCAATCGGGGTGCGGACTCGAAAAATCCACGGTTTACTCTCTTCTCCGCTTTGTTGTTTTTCTCTCAAATACCGGTACAACAAGGCTGGGTGGTTGCTACTGGCTCTAACCAACACCGAACAGCAGAAAGAAAGCAAAACTGCGTGAAGGAGCATATCGGAGAACCCACGCACGCAAATGCTATCAATCCTAAAAATGTGGTGTCGGCTGCGTGGGCCAAAATAAATGGTAATTGAATACCTACTCGAACACCCCTCCAGCTCTTAACGGCTAATCAATCTTGCTGTGTCCCATTTGGTCGAAAGCGTAAACCTACCTATTGGTTTTGGGCTAACATTGCCTGACAAACACTGTTGAGCCTATAGCTCACACAATGGACAGCTTGTTTTTAGACTGTCATTATCATTATCTTGGATATAATAACGTTTAGAATTGCTTGCTGCCTCTTAGTTTTCTGGAAAACCTGCTATTAAATCAATGTCGGATTAATATACACAAAATAGAGCTTTAGTTTGAGTATATATATTTGCAAAAAATAAAGCAATTAAGCTATGTATATCCAGCATACTTTATGTACTTGTATTCTGATGGCTGTTGATGTACGTAGCTCCAGCTACCACTTGTCTTATGACAACATGTGCAGTGAACTCTAGCAAAGAATCACTAAGATACCTAAATGCAGCACCAATATGAATGAAACGGGCCTTATTAGCTAAGCAAACCGCACTGTGCGTTTCAGTAAAATGCTTCAGAAATAATTCATTAGTAAGAACTATTAGAATACGGTACTACATATACGTACAAACAGAAACAACTAGGGTAGGGATACAACCGAATACGGAAAAACCGAATGCCGAAGCCTATTGTAGGACCCGAATAATACCGAAAAAGTAATTATGCTCAGGTTATAGTGCAAAACGGACGGAAGCCAGGTACAGAAATGGAGTGGAAGGAAATGTCTTCGAAAATTAATATTTTCCCAAATTTACTCATAAACAGGATTTGATTGATCTTGCTTCTTGTTTTGGCAATTTTTGCATGAATAGTCTACCTACAAAAAATTTTAACTGTTTTAAATTTGACCTAATTTTTACGGATAAAATCTATCAGATTTGCGATAGTAACCGAATTACTTCGGATCATGCAGAATTTCTGTTCCCCATCCCTACGTACAACCGTAGTTTCAAACCGCAATCTGTTGGTAATCTGTTTTCGAGGTTAAAAATAGGTTTTTAAGGTGCTCTTCATTTGCGTAAGCTTTTTTTTGTTGTTATTGTTTGTGAGCGGCTTCGGCGGCTTTTGCCTCTTTGAAGTTAGGATTTTATTTTAGTCTCTTAGTCCCTTCAGATTTCCACAAAATGCTGATCTACAAGGACATCTTCTCCGGTTAGTTAGAAAAGTTTTTTAGTTAGACAGGCAAAAAATAATAATTTTTTATTCTTTCTTCAGGAGATGAGTTGTGCAGCGACTCTTTCCCCATGAAAGTAACGCAGAACGGTCTGGTGCTAGAGTTTACAGGCAAATACGTGGTCAGGAAGGAAGGAGACATCGCTCTGGAAGGGTCCAACCCGTCGGCCGAGGAGATGGACGAGGGAACAGAGGAAGCGGTCAGCTCATCCTAATTATTATTGTTAATTAGCTCGCTAATCATCAGTGTTGCCAGGTCTGCAGATTTCCCCAGAACACCCCCAGAATTTGTAAAATTCCCAAAAAATCCCCCCATGTTTAAAATGTACTTTCAGCTGTTGCTGGAAGCGGAATTTCACATTGCACCATTAGATATAGTGAGAAACAGAAAGAATGAAATTTTCCACATGTACGCTATAATTTTGCGTAGTAGTTCTGCAACAAATCACTCAGTTACGATCAGACCAGGTGCACCGAAAAAATACAGAATTACGTATGAAATTTTCTAAAATTTTGTTTCAAGTTTCGCAGAGTTTGATTTCACTTCACGTTTATTCTAAACAACACATACATTTTAATGTAATGCCGCGTAGCCTATCCACTCAATATTTCTAATTTTTACACTGTTCCGAAAGAATTTCCAAAGTTGAGATTTTTAAAGCTCCTTATGAAAGTTGTTCAGAATATAGCATAAAACCATACATGGGCCGGGGGAGTGGTGGGGTATACCCCTCCCCTAGCCGGCCAATAACCCCCTCGGTCATTCATATCCCTGCCCCATTCCTCCTCCCGGAGGGAGAAAATTTCTTATTTAAGGCAAAATAGGCGTTTTTACCTTTCTTGGGACCCCCGAGGCCTCCATACCTCCTCCGGGTGTGTGCATAAAACCTCGATTTTTTGGTTGACAGATGGATGGCATTACATTTTTCAGATGGTTACGTTGAACGTTGATTATTCATCTCTGGTAAAAATAGCATGCCATAATTAGTCTGAAGAAGAAATTTCTAAAGCCCCCTGAAACATACATGGGCCGCGGGGGGTGAGGGTGGTTTATCCCTCGCCGGCCAATATCCCACCCTCGGTCGTTCGTACCCTCTCGCGCCACGCCCCCTTCCCCTTAAGGACAAAAACCGGTCGGAAACCTATAAGCAATGTTTATACACTTACAAGCCAAAGTTTTTCAGCAGTTACCAGCTGTTTTTCATAGAAATGATGCCGTTAAGTAGATTACTGGCTAATTTCAAAGCATTTATGGCCTGTTCACTGGTTTTCGGATTGGATATAGCCGTTCTTGACTGTGCCACTTGGGAGTTGACTGTCTATGTTCAAAGAACGCACTAAAATGCAGTAAATGCGGACGATTATTTTGGTGGTTTTGGTGTTCCACCTGTTTAATAAGACCAAAACCGTTTAGTTTCCAAAAATTGATAAAACCAAAAGATTTCTGATGCTGACGATACACTGCAGCTGATTTTTACTCTGCTGATTTCTTATTTCGTAGTGTGAACGCTCCGCTTATTTCTTATTGCTGACGCCTTATTTCTTATTTCGTAGTGTGAACCGGGCCTTAAATGGTTCGGGTAATCCAATTTGCGTTTCCGCTGCTGGCACAGTATATGTAAAAATGTCCCATCGCTTTTTCCTTCACTCGGATGTTTTGTTCTCGATCAGTTCTTTATCGATTTGACTCAATTTTTTTCAGCAAAAATTATCATGACAACTGGCAAGACATGGAATAGCATTTCGGCTAAGGGGATGGTAAATTTTCAAATCCGGGGGGGGGTAGCGGCGGCTGAGGTGGGATTGAGGGGATGGTAAGCCAAAAAAAAGATATTCTGAGCTGATTTACACCTAATCTTAGCACAAACAATAATCAGTTGGCATCGAAAATATACGAAAACTGGACAAAAAGTTCGAATTATTTTGTTATTTTTACGTTTCCAGCTCGCTGCCAGGGCGGCCATCTTGAATGTCATCCTAGCAGCGCCATCTAAGATGGCCACTGCGTAGATGTGGCAAGTATGAACTCAGACCGCCGAAAGCCGGTAGGTAAATGGGAACCTATTGGCAGCAAAGGGGAGGGTTGTTTGTAGACAGGGCTACCCCATTGAAGGGCTCTGAAAAGAGCCAGGGGTGTTCTGAGCTGTCCGAAAGGACAATGGAACTCATAAACAAACAAACAACAGTTTAACAAGTGTGTGGTATTAGCGGTTCCAGATAATGCTTTCAGTGTCAGACTGCGAACTACAAACAAAGATTAGGCAAACAAAGGTTTTAGGTAGAACGAGGAGTGGACATAGTTCTCAATCACAAACTCCAAGATATGCCAGTGTATACGGATGTAAAGCAGTTTAAAGAGTACATCAAGGAATACATGAAGAAGTAAACCTTCTCTAATTTGATTCAGCACGTAAATTATCGTGTGATTAAGATTGGCTGCCAAATTGAAAGAGCAAGGACAGAGCGATGAGGAGCTGACCAAGTTCAAGAGCAACATGCAGGAATTTGTCGGTAGTCTCATCAAGAAAGACCGGTTCAAGAATTTGCAGTTTTTCTGCGGTTGGTACCTGCTGCTATTACAGTCAAGAAAAGAACTTAACGCCATATATGGAATCTGTACTGTATAAAGCATACTTGTACTAGGGGGTTTGGGGCGTTACCCCCTAGCTAGAAAGCCAAACCCTCTCACCCCTCCCCCGAGACTCTTTAGTGCCCCCGTCCCAGAAATACAAGTACTAGTAGCGTCAAACGTATGAACAAACTGGTTCAGAAATCACAAATTTTTAGCTGAAATTTCGCTTGAAAAGCCTGTAGAAACCGAATTTGACCTTTCCGCTGATGACGTTTAAAAGAAATCGGTGTTTTTGGACGCCCTTTTTATCGCTTTTGATTGTTTTTAGCTCTAAAACGCTATTTGGCAGTTTAAATTAGCGATTTTGTCATAGCCCGCCTGGAGATTTTTAGGGGTTTACCCCCTCGGCAGACCATCCCCCGGATGAGGGGAAAAGTTCCGCTTTTTAAGGCAAAATAGGCGTCTTTTTACTTTTTGGTATCCCCTTCTCTGAGGAGACCACCTCCAGATCCCACGGATTTTTCCGGCCCATGACGATTATAATGATGATTGAACATCTCTTACATACTAATTTTTTTCAAAAAAACTTCAAAAATTTCTTACAGCTTTCCCCGGCCCACGTATGGCGCTTTCTCAGCTCATGAATACCAAATTTATAAGCAGTACAGTCGGATTGGGTAGCAAAACAAACATACCTGTAGTCATACATGTACTAGGGGGGTTGGGGGGTTACCCCCCTGCTGGAAAGGCCAAACCCCCCCTCACCCCCCCACCCCCCCGAGACAGGTTAAGGGATCCCTCCCCCCCCCCGACCAAAAAATACAAGTACTAGTAGTGGCTCCAGTATTAGCAAACTGGGTCAGAAATCACTAATTTTTAGCCTAAAATTCACTTGAAAAGCCTTTGGAAACCGAATTTCGCGTGTCCACTGCTGATATTTAAGAAAAATCGGTGTTTTTGGAAGCTCATTTTGTCATTTTTTGCTTGTTTTTAGCTTTAAAACGCTATTTGGCAGCTTAAAATAGCGATTTTTAGCGTCCTTACTGAAAAAAACGTGCTAAAAACGCATTTCTAGGCGTTTCGGAGCTTTTTGAAATTTGGGACCCCCCACCTGGGCGAAACCCCCCTCGACCCCCCACCTGAGGAAACCCCCCCCCCTAACCCCCACCCCCCAGGTCCGCCCGGACCTGTTAAATGTATTCCAGTAGTTGCCTGCCAGAATTTTGAAACGGGGTGGTTAATTTATAAAAAGAAACATCTCGTCTAAGCATACATGTAACAGGGCATCCGCCGATGGGGGAGGGGGCTTGGGGGGTCTGGCGCCGGCCGTGGGGGTCTGAGCCAAAATTTTGGGAGGGGGTAGGGCACTAAAAACGCTCAAATATCGAAAAAATCGCAATTTTTGGGCTAAAAGTCGCCAAAAATCTCTAATTTGGGCTCAAATACAGCTAAAACTGCTGTTTTGCAGGCGATTTTGGCAATTTTTGTGTCTGAAATTGTAAAAAATTGCAAAAATTTGCTCAAAAATTTACTTGCCAGAAAAATCGGAGGGGGGGGTCGGTGAAATCGTCTCGGGGGGGGGGGGGTCTGGCCTAAGTCGGGTGGGGGCAGACCCCCCTGTTACATCTATGCTTCTAAGGCCACCGTTTAAGCAGAGTTTGAAAAATTAGCCTTCAAAAACGCCTTAAACAGGCGGTCTTATGACAAATATATAACATTTTTAGTGCTAAAATATTGCAATACCGTTTTATGTAAATTTAAGGAGAAGGCGAGAACGCAGCCGACGGTCAGCTGGCCATTCTGGAGTACCGCGAAGCCGGCGATGGAGATGTGCCTGTGATGATGCTAATTAGGCCTGGTTTAGAAGAGGAGAAGTGCTAACTGACTTTATTAAGTAATTATTATTCTCTTCCTTATTAGACAGACAGACAGTGTGTTTAGTTTCAGGTGCAATCAGTGTGGTAGGAGAGGGTGTTTGATCTATCCAACCAACCAACCTTTTTAACACCATGTTTTGTTTTGATTCACACAGGCCGGCCGCGTGAGTGACCGATTTGCTTGCAGAAATCGTTATTAGAAAGTGGACAGTCACTTGTTGTTATTTGAATAAATTAACTGTTTTGATTTTTTACGCTCTCAATTAGAAGCGATGGTGAAAAAATTTTTTTTCGACCCCTACCAGCAGCGGTACAGATTCTGTGCTAGATTAACTGTCTTTGCATAGCATTTGCTGCTTGTGTGTGTACTGCCTTATCAGCAAACTACGCAGCGGCCTAGTAGGCATCAGTGTAGATACACTGACTGTTAGCTAGTGTTCAAACAATTTCGTATAAGCTCTGAAAATGGCAGACACTCAGCAGCCAGACTTTCCGATGGATAATACGCTGGCTCTTATAATTGTGACGGCGTTTTGGATTGCTTTTGCCTTTCTTGGATGCTGCTGCTCCAAAGTGCTTGCGAAAAAGGACAACTGCGGTAGGATTCTAACTGTTGAGTTTGGTTGATTCATATAAAGAGTGCATTATTGCAGGAATAATGGCGGTATGCCTGACAATGTCAGCGGTGTGCTGTTGGACATTCTGGATCTTGTGCTGGCTGCATCAGTACAACGTTTTGGCCGGGCCACAGCTGTCCTCCACTGCTTTACTATGGATGAACCACACTTGGGGCCTTTCTGATAATCCAGACCCTGTCGAGCCTCCTGCACACTGAATGAAGAGTCAGACTTGTGAAACAGTCTGCGATTTCTTAACTTGTATAGATTATTGTAATGAGCAGAAGTCTTACAGAATAAAAAATAAAACTGTTAGGTGAGCGTTGGCTCGTCCGTCATAAGCAAGAGCGGCTGACTCATGGCTATCGCCAGAAGAAAGGTTTCCATGGTACCTGCTTGGCCACAACTGATTCGTACAACCATACATGTAACAGCTCTGGGCCGACCTGGGGGTGGGTGTGGGTGGTCTAGGGGGTTTCGCCCAGAGGGGTCCAAAATTTCAAAAAGCACCAAAACGCCTGGAGATGAGTTTTAACACGTTTTTCTCAGTAATGAGGCTAAAAATCGCTATTTTAAGCTGTCAAATAGCGTTTTAGAGTAAGAATGAGCAAAAAAGGCTTCTAAAACCACCGATTTCTCTTAAATATCAGCAGTTGAAGCGCCAAATTCGGTTTCCAAAGATTTTTCAAGCGATTTTTAGGCTAAAAGTTAGTGATTTCTGAGTCAGTTTGTTGGTACTGGAGCCACTATTAGTACTTGTATTTTTGGTGAGGGTGTTTGGCTGTTCCAGCTACCGGAGATTTCCACTTGGTATCCCACCCCACTAATAACCCACTGGGATATTACATGGACCCTTATTCCGCTTTATATCCCATGGGATATTACATTGACCCTTATTCCGCTTTATATGCCATGGGATATTACTTGGCGGCAATGTTTATGTCAAATTTGTAATAATTTTATTTACACATGCATACTGTATGTATGATAAAACATTGTTCAGTTTAATATCTCATGCCGTTTCCAGTTAATATCCCATGACTTTGTCCATGCTATGTTTTCACTGAGAAACGTAATTTTCCGTGTTATATACCCTGGGATACTAAGTGAAAAACTCCAGTAGGGAGTAACCCCCTAGTACATGTATGCGTACAACATTGGTAGCAATCAATATTGTGACCGACACAGCTGGTGTAGTGGTTTAGGCTGCAAAGCCACTACTGTGTTTGTGCGCTGATCCACTTGGCGGGGCAAGTTTCTTGTCGCAAAGAGTTGGTCATTGGCACGAAGCACCAGCCAGACCACCGAAAGCTGGTGGCAGCAAGTACGTAGGTAAATAGGAACTGACTGGATCTGCCGTTCCACCTCAGCTGAGACCCGCCCCGAGCATGTGTGCCGGCTAGTAGCGAAAGCGAAAGTAAGGGCAGGATGTGGGGTGATGATGTGGCCCATACAGTACTAGGCGATATTGTGTGTGTGCGTGTGTGTACTATCATCAAGTCCCTTCCCTTATAGCGGATTTACACTTCTGCCACCGAAGTGGCACTGGCCGGCACTTTCTAAACGGGCCAACAGGATAATACCAAACCAACCCGATAGCAGTAGCACTTTCCCAGTCTATCGAAGTCTAAATTGTGCCGTTGGTAGCGATTCAGCAGAAAGTGTCAGTGCCACCTTTTGACAGAATGTATAATCTGCCTGTGAAGCCATATGGAAATTGTGGCCGTTGAAACGTCAGTAGCCCAGGTACAAACAAAATACCTTACATGTTAAAGAATCTTTAAATATATAAGCTGTCAATGCGTTTAATTAAGGTACATACTACAGATGAAACAATATCGGAGAACCCAATACCCAATATTGAAGACCCCAAGGGGGCATGCAAAAATTATGTAATGGTATTTTTGCCCATTTTCGGACCCTCCCTCCCTCTGATAATCGCCCGCAATAATTTTCTGACCCCCTCCCCTAATTACGTAATAATTTGGCTAATAATTTCAATTTTTTTAAGAAATAACGTAAAATGTAAAATGACGTTTTTATTTAAATAATATCTGTATACAGTGACATATTGATAATTTTCTTAGTTTTCTTTATTGATGAGCTACAACTGCATGATGACATGTATGTATGTCTTAGTTTTACATAGAAGCAATAATTGGGTGGCTTTTTGTTGAAGATGAAACCAAAGTGTTTTATCATGGATTTTAGGGCTGCTGCCATATCACTTGAGACTTGACTAATGATCAATAGTTATAAAACAGAGTTCGTGTGGGATCTGAAAAGTCAGGGAGTCATGGAAAAGTCAGGGAATTTGATGTCCGGTCAGGGAAAAATTTGATAGCAGTAGAATCATCTCTCGCCCAAAGGGCCCTGTCAGAGCTTTACACACCACCCTTTTGAAAATTGGAACCGTTTAAATGCGTTTTTCAGAGCCAATTTTTACCCAATACCCAATATTATTCTTAATGAGTTCAAAAAATTGGGAATTTGTGGAAATGGCAATTTTGAAGCAATCATAAAAACCTTCCAAATCGATTTCATTGTCAAAAAACATTGTAAAGCTGTGGAAAACAGTTAGAGGGTTATTTCAATAAAGGAAATGCAGTGAAAATTTTGTCTTCATATCTCCTACCAGCAGACGCTACTCCTCAGAGAGTAGCATCATCAATCATCAAATGGTTCACCAGGGAATGGTCCACTACTATTCATCAACTTGATGAACTGGTAAAAATTTTTTGATGAAACATTTCATCAAAACGCGGGAAACAATGCTGAAGAATAGGCTGATGAAGCCCCTAGTCCAGGGGTCAGCCAAAAATGTTGAAGTAACGAAGCGTTGAACGGTCCGAATAAGGTACCGGGTGTTCTGCGCTGTCCGAAAGGGCATTGGAATTTGAACAACAGAAACAACGATGACGCCGACAACGACAACACTGAAAATGTCAGGAGGGGTTGGGGCTGCAAAATTTTGAATTTTTGAAGGTCATAGGCGGCCCTTACATAAAGACTGCGGAAGTTGTACAGCTTTTACTTTCATTCAATAGATCTATAACGTACAAGAGGAGAGTCAGTTCATACAGCATGTATGTCAGATGGTATTGCACCTCTAAGTGGCATGGTACATCACGATTGACCGCGTCTGTTTTTTCTTCTTGTCGGTCGTAATGGCATCGTTACTCGTCCCTTCATCATATGGCAGGCGATATAACCGCTCGGTCTTGGGCCAAAGACCATTTGGCCGAAGGAAGTGCTTAGGAAGACGTCTCTGGGAATCGGTTCGCTGGGAGACAAGTTATGCCTTCTGCGATACTTCACTTCTTCTTTCAGATGTGCTGCATGCAGACTCTTCACTGATTCGGTGTCAAATACACGCATGAATAAAAACACCTGTAGTCCATTCGGGCTATCCTAGAATTGAACGCTTTATTCATAGGTACCCGAAATACTCTTATACTTAGTTTGTTTTGCTTCGAGCAGTTGCTGTTAAACTGGCTGTACAGTATGGATGAGAGAGGAGAGGTTATTCGCACTGTACGCACTACCTTTACGTTGGTTTAGGGGACAACAAAACTGCACCAACAAGGCCTACACACCTTTTGCTTTCTTTCAAAAATATTTTTTTAGTATGCTCTAATTTGTTGATGGGGCCGAAAAGAAGATAACTTCGAACAAATTACAATTCTTGAACTTGTTTACATAAAAGTTAATTAATTTACCCCTACGTGTGCGCGAGAAATGCCGTGTAACAAAAAGTTTCAGTGACAGTGGGATACCTTGACAAGACTGTCGAAAGTGGCCTCATCCATATTATAATTTCGCATCAGTTCCTTTTTGGTGGGCATGCAGAAATGCAGGTACACGTTGGGGTTGTCTCCTTGTGCAAATTTATGGTCACATGACAGCCGTTCTTGACCGATTTTTATATAGGCGCCCGTCTTCGCTCCTTCAAAACGTTTCCTCTCTTTCCTTTTCTTGCAGGGATTGCAGTACAGACTAAATAGGCAATTTATATTGGTTGCATGTTGGTCGGAAAAACATCCTAGTCCGCCCATTGTAGATAAACCTAGGTGCAAGATCGTACAGTCAGGCATAACTGCCATGCAACGGTAGCCCCACGTTCGGCCACTGTGCTGGTATATCCTGTATAGTACCCCCCTACCCATGACATAGGGTGCCGGATGGTACCACCACAGCGACCAAAGGTACTGCAAATAAAACAATCACTAATAAAAAACGGTAATTTTGGCTCGAATGTGCCAAAAAATCGGCATATTTCAGCAATTTTCGTATCTGAAATTGTAAAAATTACAGAAAATTGATCTGCTGCTTAGGAAACCGTACACTAGAACAAACTATCATACAAATTCTGCTAATGTTTAGGCGATTGGGGCAAAAAACACTCAATGTATACTTCAAAAATGACCTTTTGAGTGCGTCGGAGCGCTTTGGGATTTAAGATCAAAGTTGTAGAGGGCCCCGAGCTTGGTACTGTGGTCTCATCTAATCTGCACAACGCTCGCTGGTCATCTTATTAACATACTGTACTGGTTCAAAACTACAACTTTTGAAAATCTGGCTACTGCAAGCGAAGGCCAGTTTCTATGCGCCGGAAACTCCATGGCGGATTTTTCGGAATGTTCGAATAGTAATCCAGTGGCGTTTTCAGTTTCCGCAGGTATCAGAATCGATGTCTCCAGGCTTTTTGAACCACTCTTGCTTGGGAACTGCAGCCAGATTGGTTGAGTTGGTCCCAAACCTGCCTCCGCCCGATTTCTCAAAAATGGCCAAAAAAGGCCGTTCCATTTTTTTGTATTTTTGGTCAACTTTGGGTCTATAACTTTTGGAACCGCTGAACCTACATAAATACAGTTTTGGAATCCGCAAGGCCTCTAGATTCAGGTTCACTAAAAAGATCGCATTCAGCTCAACTGATTTTTCAAAGCGCAAATTAGCAGTGCAGAGAACGTTGCGCAGATTACTAGATTGATTAGACCACAGTGCCAAGCTGAAGTGAAATAACTGGAATTGGTGCCGTTGGAAGTACTGAATGAAGGTACTAGTTCCATGATGTTCTTATTTCCTGACTTGGGGAAGTTGTTGTCTGAGAAGGGAAGAGAGCCTTACCAAGAACCGAAGCCGCCGCAGCCAGATTCAGCATTGTAGTTTTGACAGGGCATTGGCACCTGCCATTTGCCGTCCTCATCTCTCAACTGCGTCTTAACCTCGAGATGCACATTGAGGCTGTTGCGCACTATGCCTTCGACCTGTGTCAGGCCGCCAATTCTATAGCACCCGGGTCGCTTCTTACTGCTGAACAGTTTGCTGTCGTTCATATCGGGAAAACGGATCTTCTCCACCCATCTGTGACTACTCCTCCTCAAACACGACTGGTGATAATCTATTTTGAGCCTGAGTCTAGTGTTCAGGTCTCTTCCGGCCCGCGACTGGTCCAGCCAAGAAAGCAGACAGAGGAAGACAGAGAGAACAGTAAACCACATAGTAACGGCCGATTGTGTGTTGCTGAGACGATAGAACGGCGGAGGCGGGGGCGCCTTTGTAATCAGGTGGCGTCACGCAAACAGGATCCGAAGATGAACTGGTTTGCACTGTGCCGTAAGAACTGAAGTTCAAGTGACTATGGGCAAGAGATCTGCAAAACCTACACCCCTCTCTGGTCTCTATGCTCACTCATCTGTGCAACCACCTCACCTCTTCTCTGCCTCTCTCATCCAACCCTACTCTAGGCTTCCGTTTATTCTGTCTGACTGACACTTAGAAGAACAGAAGTCTTTTTGCGCATGGAAACTGGTTTCCAACCGGCCATCCTCCGCAAACCACTGTAGTCCATCAGAAAATGGCTCGCCCCCGGCCCGGCACTAATGGTTGACCTGTCTGTCTGTCTGACTGTTTAATCGGCGCTACTGGTCTGGTTTATCACAGCCTTTAATCAGATTGACAGCTGATCAAAGTAATACAGTACAACAGTACATGTGCACGACACAATGGCAAGCTCTGATTATGGGACGCTACACAAGCCCAGTCGCCGAAAACCAACTTCTTCGACCCCTAAGCCTAAGCATAAGCTTGACTCAACTGTAAGAATAAAACTTAGCTTGAAGTGTAACCTAAAGCCTGAGAAAAAGCAGAACTAAAAGCCTGTAGTCCCGAATTGCCAGGGAATGAACTTATTACAAACAAAAAATAACGATTATTATTATAATTATTAAACAAATCGAAATTTTCAATTAAGAATTCAAAAAAATTGTCTCACTCGTAGCGTGCATAAATAGTTGTTGACTATAACTTGATTCCTAGGCTTAAAAATGTGCAGTTTTTTAGCGCTGTATAGAGGCCATTCAGAATCCACTTGCTTTCTGTTTTGTGCAAAATTTTTCGATCTTCTTATATCCGTTTGTTTCTAGCTACCGTACCTGATATAGTTTTGAGGTTTTCAGCACGAAAACATGAGATACTAGGTAGCAATTTTTCTCAGAAAACATTCGGCAATTTTGGGACACTACCCCACTAGCGGAAACCTTGCCGTATTAGCTTCAGACTAAGATTGAATCTAAAAGTAAGTCTGACTTCAACCTAAGTTTCATTCTTCCCGAACCTACGTAGAAGCCTAAAAGCTTATCACAGTGCTGAATAGAAGGGTCAAAATATGAGGGATAATATCACTGTATCTAAATCGGATAATCCGGGCGTCATGCGTTAAGTGAAATGCACGGAGCTTCCCTCGCAATTCGGCAGCGAAAACTAGCTTAGCTTGTGCAGCCTTTAGCATATTTTTTACTTTTTTAGGCCCCAGGCCTCTCATGCACATGTACTACACAGTGGATGTGATCAAATCAGAGCGTGAGCGCAGGTTTGTGTGCGCCGCCGAAATGCAATTCCTCTTTGCACAGTCGCAGCATTGTCTGGCTCTGTTGAGTGAGAGTGTGTTGAAGAGTGTAAGTGCGCATTAGAATATCGGAAGCCTAAAACCGGTACAGCAATAAGAAAGCAGAAAACCAGTTATCTACCTATCTACTAACTCTTTACAGCACAATGGTGCAAAAAGAGCAGACGTTCGTAAAATTTCTCAAAGCCCACGTAAACGGCTCATACGTACTACGTGTTTACGGAAAAATTCAAGTGTCACTCACTTGAGACAAAATCTCTGCCGCTTCTTTTAGGTAACCCAGCCATCGGAGCAGTTTACCGTACCTCACCAACTGTAAAGCCACATTGGGGTGGAATTGTGGATAGAAACGTCTAAAACTGTACAACAGGCACTTAACGTCAAGGGTAAAATAGCCTTTACGACAGTACCGGCGCCACATATGGTACCCTACCCATGACCGTGGGTACCGGTACCATATTTGTACCAATGGTACGAAATCGAAATGGGCTGGTAGCATATACAGGGTGTGCCAAAAAAAACAACCCAGCAGATTTTTCGCTGTAGCAACCGCAAATTTCAACCGATTTGAATTAATCCTTTTTTAAATGAAAGATAAATAAAGTCTTAAAAGATTGCTGAAATTTTCATTAATGTACTCTGCTTACTTCCTGAGATATTGGCTCTCAAAATCAAAACAGTGATTTTGGCAGCGAACAAGAGCGATTTTCTATTAATCCACTGCACTTCGTAATAAAACGGATTCCAGCTATTGCTAAGGGCTCTTGGAGGCTTTACAGGTGACACAGAAACTCGGTTTACTTCAACACTAAAGTATCATTGCCCTAGCAGTAGGAATCTGCTTTATTATGAAATGCAACAGAATCGCTCTGGTTCTTTGCCAAAATCTGTTTCGATTTAGAAGGCAAATATCTCAAGAACTAAACTGTGAATCTCAATAAAAATTGAATTTATCAGTCCTTCATTCAAAAAAGGGTTCATTCAAATCGGTTCAGAGTCATGGTTGCAAAACTAAAAAAGCTGCTGGGTTGTTCTTTATCACTCTTGTTCATTGCCAAAATCTCTGTTTTGATTTTGAGGACAAATATCTCAGGAACTAAGAAGGCTATCTTAATAAACGGTACATCAATCTTTCAAGAATTTATTTATCTTTCATTTAAAAAAGGATTCATTCAAATCGGTTGAGATTTGCGGTTGCTACAGCAAAAACTCTGCTGGGTTGTTTTTTTTGGCACACCCTGTATATTGTGGCATTACCATAAACGGCGTTAAGTGCCTTCCTGACTGTAACACCGGTACAGTAACAGTATATGTATAATAGAGTGAAAAAATAATTAATTTCGACAGGTCTAGTGCCTAAAGTTAATTTTGGCCTTTGCCCATTCATCTGAGCGTTCCATTTTGCTCAGGAGGCAGAAATGTCTGCTTCTTTCAGTCAGGTAAATTGAGCCCTATATTGATACAATACTTTTAACGCTTGTGTCTCCATATAAGGCGGCGACATAAAGCGTTAAAAGGATTGAATCAATATAAGGCTCAATTTACCTGACTGTCTGTCTTTAGACGAGACAAACAATCGGTATCGTACCTGTAGGCAGGCAAGGTGGCGGCACAGAACTCGGAGGCTGCCTGCCACATTTCCAGGTCGATGGCGGCATCTGTCAGTTTGTCTAAGAGCCGCACCAAGAAAATATTAACGGGCGACAGATATGGTTTGGCTTCTGTGAGCAAGCATCCTCCCCGTGAAAGCAGCTGACTCAATTCTAAATCAGGCTTCAGTTGAATGTACGTAGATGGCTGGCGTTTACCATCTTCTTTCTTTAGACCGTCCAACTCTTCCAACTGCCACTTCAGTCGCTGCAGAAAGGAGATGCAATCTGCAGAATCGGCTCGCTCGCGGCCGCATATCTGACAACAGAGCACCTCTGCAAATTGATATGTCTGTAGCTAGACCCTCAGGCAAAAATCTTTTACGATGTATATACAGTAGGTGCGTAGTACGTGTGATACAATGTAGTGGCCCGCTGCATGTTATGTAATTATGCTGCCAGTTTAGGTTCGTCTCCGCAGCGTGACCCTTGCGGGCTCCTTATCTCTCGTTAGTGCCTGCGTGTAGCAGAGCCTACGATCTGCCACCTTATTTATTGGTCTGTACGGTGGTAAAAGTTTGGTTGTACTGTACCTTCGGTTTTCAACAAGGCAGGACCAACAGATCACAAATTACTCACAAATGTTGCAGAGGCAGATGAAACGGTCTGCTCACAGTTGTTGACGATGGTTTCTTTTTGAGAATTCGCAGTTAATCGGACAATAATAGGTAATACAAGAGTCTGGCAGTTAACGCCGTTTATGGTATTCTTTAGATTCTTCCCACGAATGTCTGTAGTCCTGCACTGTAATTCGCTGTTCTTTCGAATAGTCTTTCAACTCATGCTTTTCTTATCTTGTTTCCTGTTCAGTGTTCCATTTGTCTTGCGAGTCACAAAGTTCCTGTTCTTGACTATACAACTTATTCCATATGCGGTTCTTGGAATTATTTCATTACCGGCTTCGTAGTTTAATTTGGCCTCTGTTCTGCTAGTAACTGAGTTGAATAAAAAACCTTAATCTTGCATAAGAGCACAGGTTATGACTTTGCCTGCCAGCCAGCAGTAAGCTTTCTGCAATGCCTAACGGTTTGTCTTTTCTTTCGATTTCCGTCTTCGCACAGAGAGTTTTAGTAATGAATCTCTGACAAACAGAACCCCGCGTTAGTGTCAAATTGATCAAATACAGTGTACGTAGGTACTAACTAACTCAGTTTGAATCACGTCTACCGTTCTA
The DNA here is from genome assembly GCA_030248155.1 of Sabatieria punctata. NCBI lineage: Eukaryota > Metazoa > Nematoda > Chromadorea > Araeolaimida > Comesomatidae > Sabatieria > Sabatieria punctata. Next base: position 177,581 of record JASANB010004616.1, on the reverse strand, counting down.
GCATACATACATACATGTACTAGGGGTTACCCTCTACCTGGAAAGTCCACCCCAAGACAGTTTAGGGAGCCCCCGGGACCCAAAAATACAAGTACTAATAGTGGCTACAGTGCTAACAAAATCACTCAGAAATCAGTAATTTTAGCCTAAAATTCGCTTGAAAAGCCTTTGGAAATCGAATTTTGTGTTTCCGCTACTGATATTTAAGAGAAATCGGTGTTTCTTTAACCATTTTATCGTTTTTTTGCTTGTTTTTAGGTCTAAAACGCTATTTGGCAGCATATAAGCAGCGATAGAATAGCAATTTTTAGTCACTTACTGAAAAAAGTGCTAAAAACACAGTTCCAGGCGTTTCGAAGCTTTACGTTTAGGCTTGTGAGAACGCACATGAACACTGCACAGGCCAGTAAAGAGCCCATAAAGGGTAAAGCTTTTTTGAAATTTTGTACCCCCTCTGTGCGAAGCCCCCTTGACCCCACACCTAATGGAAGCTCCTACCCCCACGCCGGACGCATTCTAGCGAACAAGGAAGGGTTGCCACGCAAAAATCGTCAAAACGGCCCACTGCGTTGATTGATACACTTCAAAATCTCAAAAAACTAAGCAGTTTCGAAATCGATTTTGATTCCGAAACCTAAACAATAAGTTGATCGCGCAACCGAGAGAGCCACGCCCACCGGGTAGAGTCATCCAATCATCGAACAGCAGTACTGTACATTATTTAATAAAAATAAAAAAATTGCAAACTTGTGTAGAAGGGTCTGCCGCGCTTACAAAAAGAATCAGAGTGTCAGTACACGCTAACAGTAACACATTTTACTTACCACAGTTGGCGGCCAGCGGAACCACACCTTCGCAGCTACTATCAGCGCATTTGAAAGACTTCATTAACGAATCCTAAAAAGCACAGATGAGCCATACATGCAACAGAGGGTCTGCACCCACTGGACTTAGGTCAGACACCCCGGATGGGGAGCCCTCCGATTTTGCTGGCACGTAATTTGAATAAGCACAAATTTTTGCGATTTTTTAGAATTTCTGACAGGACAGTAAAAGTGCTAAAATCGCTTCTAAAACATACATGGGTCGGGGGGTATGGGGGAATACCCCTCTCCCACCCCCATCCCGGAGGGAGAAAATTTTCGCTTATTTAAGGCAAAATAGGCGTTATTTGGCGTTTTTTGGGACCTCCCGAGGTACTCCATACCCCCTCCGGATTTTTCCGGCCCATGTATGTTCTAAAACAGCGCTTTTTAGCTCAACTTGAGCCCAAACTAGCGATTTTTGACGATTTTTTGCCGAAAATTGCAATTTTTAGGCGTTTTTTAGTGCCCAACCCAACCCCCTCCCTCTTATACATTTATGCACATGAGTTTTAACTTAAAATCTAGCATAATAAAAGGTTACCCTGATCGAATCCTCACACATCACGCAGCGGCACTCAAAGTAGTACTGGTCCTTGAGTTGATTTCGTCTCTCCTCAGTGGTAGACAAGAGGTCAACATAGCTGATTTTGACTTGGCTCCAGTGCTGCACATCAACCTTTTCTCTGAGCGGTCGTAGAATGGCTCGCGGTCCGTCGAAAATGACCGCAGCGTCGGGGTCGCAAGAGTGGTCGAGAGCCGACAGACGCACGTACAAACCGGTTCCAATCGGGTTGAGGTCGTCGTTCAGAATGCTGAACGCGTTCACAACAATCTGAACCGGTCTAAGAATGACAGGCTTCATTCAGCCCTATGGGGCCGTGCAAAAATTACGTTATGGCATGAAGGCAGGGGTTAGTAATGGGGGAGGCGGGTTGGCGACTTGATTACGTAATTTTTTAAAGTGCAGAAATCACTAAGTGGCCACAATTTTAATTGTTTTGACGTACAGTACATGTACTTGTAGTCTCGATTTGAAGCCATTGGACTTACGTACATTTTCTCAAATTTCACTTAGATATACATTTAGATTAGAGAAGACAGCTTCCAATTTTTCAAATGCTAAATGACAACAGTGACCTTTGACATCTTATTAAGAGTTAATGAGGGTATAGCACTTATCGACTCGATCTTTTATGACTATCGATCATCAGTCAAGTGATATGGCAGCAGCCCTAAAATCCATGATAAAACACTTTGGTTTCATCTTTAACAAAAAGCCAATCAATTATGGAATTCTATGTAAAACTAAGACTATACGTACTGTACATGCACATACAATGTAGTTGTAGCTCATCAATAAAGTAAACTCAGAAAATTATCAAGTGTTACTGTATACAGACGGTATTTTAATAAAAACGTCATTTTATATAGAATTGAACGCAAAAATTTCGGCTCTAACTCTTCAAGAAAATTGAAACTTCCGGGGGTAGCCAAATTATTACGTAATTAATTAGGGGAGGGGGTCAGGAGAATAATACGGGCTTTTATCAGGGGGAGGAGGTCCGAAAATGGGCAAAAGGCAAAAATACCGTTACATGTACGTAATTTTACACGCCCCTATTTACTATTGCCTTCTGTATGTACTGTACCTTGCCGAAGATGGAGAAGAGATCAGCTACTGATGGAGTGTTGTCAGAACCGAAATATTGTTGCAGCACTTCGCACAATACTGAGAGGTGTTCGGCGCGAGCAACGTCCATTGATATATCGGCTTTGTCTGTGTACAGACAACTTTTACACACCTAACAGAGCCACTATACATGTAGAGGTGCAACCGTAAAGAAAAATACCGGATACGGATAATTTTTCAGAATACCGGATACCGGCTATTAATGATGATCTGGTTTTAAAGAAATACGTTAATTTTCAGTCCGGAAATGAACTTTTTCTACGCTTTCAATCAAGGTAGGATTAGGATATGACTGATATCCCGTCGGATCAGCTATATTTTCTAGATAATGGGCTGCTGTTAAGCCCGAAAATCGCGCAAATCTGCATGCGAAACCAAAAATGCGCTCGAAAGCTGGTTACTACAAGAAAAACCGAATTGTAAAAAATCTCATGTAACGGTAGGAAGTGATGTGAGATAGAAAGCGCTTACGCGTCATCAGGTCGTCAAATGTTCTGTGCTCAGGGGCGCAAATGGCACTGCTTTCCAAGTCTTTTTGTCTGCGACAGTAGATTCTGGCCATCAGACGCACCATATCAGAAGGCTGGTTCGGACGAACTCGTTTTATCGCAGCACACTCTGCCCTGTGATCGCTCCAACCGTCGCTCTGTAAGCTTGATATTATGTTTCACGTTTCGCTTGATTTTTGCACATACGTACTTGGCACTGCTGGTGGCAGAAATAGGCGAAATGACAGCTCGAACAGCGACGTAGCTTGCCATCGGTTGGACTGAATAAATAAGCATACAATGTAGACATGATACCTACTGGATCGAGAGTCTGAGCTCCCCGGGGTAACTGAGGGTTTCTTCCGGCACTGCAGGGTCGGTCAAAAAAAAACAATTTTTTTGCCGCAGCAAATGTAAATCTCAACCGATTTGAACGAATCTTTTTTAAACGAAAGATAGATGAATTCCTGAAATTTTTATTTAGTTCCTGAGATATTTGCCCTCAAAGATTAAACAGATTCTGGCAATGAACAAAACATACTGTACTTCTTTAATAAAACAGACTTCTACTGCTGGGGTTAACGGCCGAGTTAGGAAAAGAATTCGTCGAAAACAAAAAAAAACAGAATCAAGGTACGAAAGACCGAGTACTAAAACTGTAAAGTTCTGCTAATTTTACACTCAGAATACCTTACAAATGCTTTCTCAAAGCACTCTACTCACAATAGCAAAAATGCTAATCTAATCCAGGACGAAAAAATAGTAGCTTTCTGTACATTTTACTGCGTATAATTTCAAAAAATAAGCCAGGTAAAATAGTCTTCAGAGGAAAGCTACAATGTACGGAAGCGGACATGAGGAAAATATTACTCACCTTTTCAAACAATAGCAGCAATAGCGCGAGAGGTGAGTATTAGACACTACATAGGCGTAAGGCAGTTCGGTCAAATCCGACCAATTCACTGTATGCCGCCCTTCCTCCATAGCACTCAACTAAACCAGTAAGAAAAAGAAACAGCTCTAGAACGCTAAAAACAGTAAAACCGCCGACGAAGAACGGTAGAACCAATTTTAAACTGATTGACGGCAAGTAAATTGTACTTCATACGTCATTATACAGCGGCAAACAATGAGGAATCGAAGGTTTACGCATAGCACCGACCGACGTTTTCTCTAGTACGCAGTCAGGGGCGCAAATCCACGGATCATTAGTGACGTTCATCCACCGATACAATTCAAATTTTAGCTTCTCAAACAAATCTCTAAACTGCGCCAATTTGGCCAAATTCTTCTGCTCTTCACTATCGTTCTTCAGGTCGTAAAGTTCAAACTGTGGCCGGTAGTAATAGCCGGTGATGTCCTTGTACCAAAAAGTCGGTTTACTCTCGAGCGTTCTGTTCAAAAGGTCTTGAAAAGTGGGCGATACGTAGAAGTCTTGGTCGATCGGGAAAGGCATGAGAAAGTTGAGATTTCTGATCAATTTAAACCGGTGCGACCTGACCACACGCATAGGATAGTACATAGTTACTTCGTGCAGATTGTGACTGGCGAAAATCAGTCTGCCTTTACTGGATTTTGTTCCTCTCAGAATCGGCAGTAACGATTGACCGGTAAGCTGGACTGGCTTTTGGTTGTGAAAAATCTTGTATCTGGGATAGTCAATACCGTACCAGTCTAATACAGTAGGCACCAAATCCAACAAACTGGTCAAATGCGAACTTCTGTTCCCGAAAGAGCGAGGGTACAACCGAGAACTAACAATCAAAGGCTCCTTCATGCCAGGGTCGTACAAATTAGTGCGTCCGCTGGGAAACGGAATACCGTTATCGGACGTAAACACAACCAAGGTGTCGTTCAGAAGGCCGCCTATTTCAAATAGCCGCAGTATCAACCGAATTCCCTGATCCATTCTATTTATGGCCGTGTACTGAGCTGCTATATCGAGACGGGCGGCCGGAGTGTCCGGTACGAAATACGGCACTTTCACCGATTCGGGTCGGTAGTATTTGGGCTTCCAGTCAGCGATTTTACCCATTCCCGGACGACCGTTGCCGAAGTTCTGGCAAAATCCACCGAAATGCCCGGTGCGACAGCGATGGGGGTCGTGAAAGCCGACGTACAGAAGGAACGGTCTACAATTGCAAACTGTAGCCTAGTTGGTTGCTAACGGTCTAACAACTGCGTCCCAGAACATCGGAGCCGCTACGGGAAACATCTAGGGACCCGGACCTCTGTTACATGTATGAATGGTTAGACAAATAGTGTATGAAGGCGCGCCATTTTCATACATGTAACAGGTCATCCGCCGAAGGGGGATGGGGTGGGGGGTCTGAGCCCAAATATTATGAGGGGGTTGGGCACTAAAAAGCGCTCAAAAATCGCTAATTTGGGCTAATTTGAAATACAGCTAAAAGTGCTGTTTTAGAGGCAATTTTTATTCGCAATTGCAACAAATCGCAAAAATTTGCTCTAGAAATTGCTTGCCGTCCCTATCCGTGGGGTTTGGCCTAAGTCGATTGGGGGCAAACCCCCAGATCACCCTGTTACGTGTATGGGGTCAACCACTTCAGCTCCCTCCTCCTTTGCCCATGTCTTTTCACAAGTACAAGTGATCCATCGATTGTCTTTCCGAACAACTGAAAGATGAGTAATGAGTAGTCACTTTTGTCTTCTTATTTTGCTCATCTTCCAGCTGTTCGTGGCGCCAGTAGAGGAACACTCAGTATTAAGCTTATGGGTATAACAGTCAGGCACTTAACGCCGTTTATTGTACCGATGGCATCGGCAACATTATACGGTACCCCTACCCATGGCCATGGGTGCCGGTACCATATTGTACGAAATTTGAACTTAGTGGTACTACCATTATGGTGCCTTAAACGGCGTTAAGTGCCCGACTGTATAAACCCACATAAAATGTCCTTATCTGCACTCACTTTTTTCCGATCAAGTTCTGTTTCGTCATTCGGGGAAAGGGGCTATCATAGTTTGGCAGCCGGCAGACATGGGCTAGCATTTCGGCTGAGGGGGGGGTAGAATTTTCAATTCCTGAGGAGTGCTGAGGTGGGGTAGGAGTGGCTGAGGGGTTGATGAGGTGGTAAGCCAGAAAGTCCGATTTTTGGCTAAAATCAAGGTTTTTGGCTTATATTTCATTAAAATAAGTTAAAATAAGCTATTCTGAGCTCATTTACACCTAATCATACATGTACTAGGGGGGTTTGGGGTTACCCCCCTGCTGGAAAGGCCAAACCCCCCCCCCTCACCCCCCCCGACCCAAAAATAAAAGTACTATTAGTCGCTCCCAGTACTAACAAACTGACTCAGAAATCAGTAATTTTAGCCTAAAATTCGCTTGAAAAGCCTTTGGGAACCGAATTTGGCGTTTCCACTACTGATATTGAAGAGAAATCGGTGTTTTTGTAAGCCCTTGTTGTCATTGTTTGCTTGTTTTTAGCTCTAAAACGCTATTTGGCAGCTTAAAATTGTGATTTTTACCGTGCTTACTGAAAAAAAACGTGCAAAAAACGCATTTCCAGGCGTTTTGGAGCTTTTTGAATTTTGGGACCCCCTGTCTGGGCGAAACCACCCTCGACCCCCACCTGAGGAAACCCCCCACCCCCTCCCCCAGGTCGGCCCGGAGCTGTTACATGTATGCACCTAATCCAGACATATATTTATATATACAAAATTATTCCAAAAAATTCCTGACGGGGTAGGTCGGGCTGGCTGAGGTGGGTAGGTCAGAGCCTGAGGGGGGCCAACCCCGTCAGCCCCCCCCCTTTGCCCATGTCTGGCGGCCGGTAGTACAGAGACAAAGCAAGCAGCGCAACCAACAAACAGCCAGTTGGCTCACTTGTGTCGGTAAAAGCGAAGAAAATCGGCAACCTTTAGCTTCATGTAAGTGATGTTGCGTCCGATTTGGTTGGTGGGGTTGTTGAGTTCGGTTTCTTCAAAGTCGAATTTGTACACTTTGGACGGACCAACGTGCTTCTTACCAACGATACCTGCAAATTAAAAAAGGACCAATCACAGTCAGGCACTTAACGCCGTTTATGGTACCGGTACCCTAGGCTAGTGGCACCATATTGGTACCACCACAGGCCCCGTATGTACCATATTATGGTCACGGTACCTTAATATTATTATATGTTGCCACTAACCTAGGTACCGGTATCATAAACGACGTTAAATGCCAAACTGAATGAGGGAGCAGAAACTGTTGTTTTAACGATTTCATCAGACAGTATCTTGATTATCAAATCTTGTAAGACGTACCAGTAGCTATTCCATGTTTTCGTAGAATGTTAGGCAAGGATCTGACTCGATCGAAGCTGTTAAAATGATGTTCTTTGTGGTGCAGTCCATACATACCTAGAATTTCAAGTACTTGTCTTCCCCTTGTAATGAATAACCAAAAAAATCTAAAGCTGCAACCAGTTCATATGCGGCTGCAGCAAAATGTGCATGTTCAGGTGGACAACTGAGTGGGGTCAGCCTAGTGTCCAGTTTCCCGGGCTGAAGGTTGAAATTTAGAGAGAAAATCAGATTTTGGAGAAAAATTCAAAATGTGCAATTTTGCAGTAAAAACCTAATTTTGGCCAAAAACTCCCAATGAAAATTTCACAATTTCAATTAAAATTTTTGAGTCCAGTGCTTTGAAAGGATGCGCAGATCACAAAATTAAGCATAAGTATGGTTGGTTAAATCCCTGACTGCGTCTGGTCTACACCAAACAATTAAGCAATTCTAAAAGAAGTTTTGCGTTATGAGCTAAAAGCCGCGTTTTGTGCCATCTTTACATTATTTGCAACTGTTTAGATTAGATGTGTAATTGTTTACGGATGCTGGAGCTTCTTGTTTGCTCACAAAAGATTATACAGTATTGGACACAAATGCCCAATCGATTTTTTGACATGACTCAAACAATTCGTTCTTGCTCAAGTGCTCAGGTACACATGCCTAACTTTTTCACCTTTCATTCAACTTGATCGATTTGGCACAAACTTTCAGGATTTATTATCCATCCTAATCCTTATAATTCCGTTGACCACACTGATGCTTAGTTTCCGGCTCATAAAACCAGCACAGCATGAGTTGGACGTCAAACGTGCACAAGAAGTACCCAAACCTTCCAACTTACTAGTCGCTCCTGCTGCTCTTTTTTTCGTATACTGTTTGCAAATATCAAATCTGTTTTTGGCCCGAACTCTAATGACATACAATAACAGGTTTTGCCGTCATCTGACTGACCAAGTAGCGGGCACTTACGTCAATGGTTTTATGCATACACAAGACAGGCATTTGAGCAGTAACAGTGTCCTTCTGTTACAATGTCTGCGCCCGTTGTCTGTTCGCCTGTGGCAGTCGAGCCAAGGAAACCTCAACGTTGCAATAGAATAGTTGTGTTCTTAATCGCTGGTGCTGTGTTTGTTCTGTCATGCCTGGTTGCCGCCACCTTCGTAGCAATAAAAGCTACAGAATCAGTCAATGAACCAACCGAGAGAGGGCACCAGAAACTAAGCCTAAAGCTCACTGACAGCTTTGCAGTTGCTCCAGTGGCTTGGGGAAATGACACCTTTGGTCCAAAACGCGTTAAAGCTTTTGCAAGACAAGTGGCAAGTTACTGGAGGGAAAAGTACCACAAAAATTCTTCATTAGACTTTGAGGTCGCCAGAGTTAACCACAAACAATTGATCAGGACAAATGAACCTCATCTGCATGGCCTAATTGCAACCGTTTTGACTGCTTACAATCACCACCTTGGCTTAGTGCTGACGCCTGATGACTTTTGGCTGATGATAGCTCTCGGCGTTAGTCAGTTCTTGGGCTCTGATCCAGAAATGGCCGAAAAATATCGCTACACTTTCGTTAACCACACTGGAACTAAAGACTTGATTGTCAGAGTTGAAAAATATGGAATTCGACCAAGAGATCCGGAAGCAAATGGCAGAGGTTGGCCACTTGCTATTAGAGAAATGGCAGAATTAATTGGAGAAGAAACAAAAACCGATGTGGCAAAGGTTATGACAGATCCATTTACAACCAGCGGACCTGTGGAACAAACTGTCAAGCGAGCTGCTTTGATGGAATCGATGAAGAACTACTTCAAATACAAGTTCGTAATGCTATGTGGCATACCAGAAATCACGTTGGAAGGAAATCTAGCTGACTATCAGTCCCTAATCAGTCGAGTTGAACGGCTTACAGATCTTTTGCCCGATTTTAGTTGGTACTTGAACCGCGTCAGAGCTAATTTGGTGAAGATTTGTGACACAAAAAGAGGAAGGATAGACAGACAGTGGTGGCGTCAGATGGTAGTAGATATTCCGGAAGGCTCAGGCTTGAAACCTGATGTCAAATTCACTGGCTGGCTGGCTGAGTTCATTGCATTCTACCATGGATCCGACGGTCCTGTCCAATATAGAGCACCTTACTGGCACAGCTGGAGATCAATGGACTTTGAAGATGTAAACAGTCCAGCAGTCACCATTACCAATTTTGAACTGATTGACGAGTTGTATACGTTCAAAACCTACAAAATGAAGTTGGTGGCTGGATTCATAGGTCCTGCCATGGATGAGACAAAAGAAAAGACTGTGCGACCGGCTATTGGGTGGATGACTTTTTATGAGTGACAAACTTTGGTGGTTGGTTGATTAATAGGTGTAGCGTAGCATTGATATATTTGCATAATGTTGTTTGTGTGAAATATGCAGAAATCATATTTGTCGCTGTTCGCCACAACACAGATTACCATTTCTAACCAACGGAAAATATCCTATCTTTATGATGTTTGTAAACAGGTCAAATAAAGGTTCAAGGTATTTTCTTGCTATCGAGGTCAGCCAGCACAATGTGATCGGCGTAATTGAAGAAGACTACGATTCGTAAAAACATCAACCGTTTGGAGCAAGTGTGCAATGCACATTGAATTTGATAAAAAAGTGGACTGTTCACAAACTTTCTTCTTATACACCAACCTGTCTATTGCTTTGCATAGTAATACTAAAGATAAACTGTATGTTGTGGAAGCCGTAATAACACAAATAATACTCATTTCAACTCGCACCTGTTATGTGATTATTAATTAGAAGGATATATGGTATAAGGGCTTAAACCAATAATTGCGGTCTCGTTCTCTGGTGTTGTTATTACTATTTCTGGTTGGACTATATTTTCTTTCTCCCCAAATTATTGTTGTGTTGTGTGGGTAGAATACAAGGGTAGTGCGGCTTTCGTATAGCATTCCCTGACTAGAGTCAAAATTCAATAAAAACAATTGAAAAATTGGCATTGAAAAACGTATTTAAACTGTATTCTGTGGGTAAATTTCCAGTTTGACTAGTAGTACTAACAGTACTACTATCCGATTTTCAAAAGGTGGTGGTATATAAAGTTCTGATAGGACCATTTGGCGGCAAGATGTTTTATTATGCTATCAAAATTTTCTCTGACCAGACATCAAATTCCCTGACTTTTCCCTGATTCCCGGACTTTCCAGGTCCCACACGAACACTGGAATAACTAAATTGGTGTGTTATGTTGCTCATCAACCAATCCGTTCTTGAAATTACTATAACTATACGCACGCAATACGCACAGATTGGTCGAAAAAATCTGGACAGAGGAGTCTGGAATCCTATAGGCCGATTTCCCAAAAAAGGCAAAAAATCGCAATAAAATTGCCAATTTTCCTTTAAAATAGCTAAAATTTTCTTTCAGCGAGGTAGAGAGGACGGTGAAAGGAGGGTCCTGGCCGGCTAGACGTAGGTAAGGCAGGTGTGGCAATAGAATAATAAAGGTCGGGTAGAAAAAACTGACCGTTTTGGTGAGACGGTAACCCTGTCAGTATGCTGGCTCGACTGGGTGAGCAGCTGCTGACAGAGGTGAAGGCCTGATCGAACGTTACACCTCTGTCGGCTAACCATTGCTGACCGGGCGTCTGCACTATTTTGTTACCGTACACAGAACTTTCAAAACCCGCGTCGTCACCTGCAGCAACCAACAACAATCAATCAAATATAACAGTCAGGCACTTAACGCCAATTACGGTACCGACACCATATCGTCGCCACTATGGTAAAACGAGCCAAGCAACAAAATGGATAAAATGGAGTTAAGTGCGAAAAACTATAGCTAAAGCACCTAAAAACGTTTTGGCAAAGGAACGAAGTCGAAATTCGCTCTATGTCAGGAGATACAGCCATGTAATCAGAGGCATGTGCACGGACATCACCAGGTGATCTTGGTAAAATGAGCCAAGTGCTTTGTGCTTGCTTTTCCTGTTAGCTGACTTAATTTAACACAAGTGACACATGCATAATAGTTTGCACACCAAGTATGTAGCTACTTGTATTTTAGGAAAAAATATTTAAACTGATATTGAAGCTAATTCACGAAAATGTAACAAATATTTAAAAGGCGATTTTCTCGATTTCGACTTTCTGTTACTTGGCTCGTTTTACCATAGTGGCGACGATATGGTACTCCCACATTCGGCAACTGTGGTGGTACCACATGGTGCCACTAGCCTCTACTAGGTCCATATGGTGTCGGTTCGGTACCATAAACGGCGTTTAGTGCCTGACCATACATGTAACAGGGGGGTCTGGGGGGGTGGCCCCCCCACCCGACTTAGGCCCCACCCCCCCCCCCCCCCGAGACGATTTCACCGACCCCCCCCCCTCCGATTTTTCTGGCAAGTAAATATTCAAGCAAATTTTTGCAATTTTTTACAATTTCACACACAAAAATTGCCAAAATCGCCTGCAAAACAGCACTTTTTAGCTGTATTTCAGCCCAAATTAGCGATTTTTGGCAATTTTTAGCCAAAAAATTGCGATTTTTTTCGATTTTTGAGCGTTTTTTAGTGCCCACCCCCTCCCCCAAAATTTGGGCTCAGACCCCCCCGGCCGGCGCCAGACCCCCCCCAACCCCCCTCCCCCATCGGCGGATGACCTGTTACATGTATGTGCCTGACTGTTAAAGCTAGCTATATTTTTATATATGTTAAAGCATTTGGAGTAGGTAGGTTGGAGTAGGAAAGGAAGAAAGGAACTGAACCCCAGTTATTTTGTAAGGGGGGTTAACCTAGGGGTTACTATATAAGATTGTAAAGGGGGGATGAAATTTTTAAAAGTAGTATGATTGCCCTAATCGATATAATCAATATTTTGCAAGGAAGAAATCGATGGCTTAACTGACTTTTTTTAGGGGTCCCTAATGAGGGCGTATATCTCAGGATCTAAGCAGAGCACGGTAATGAAAATTTCAGCAATCTTTTAAGAATTTATTGATCTTTCATTTAAAAAAGGATTCATTCAAATCCGTTGAGATTTGCCTTAACTGACTTTTAGGGTCCCTCTATTATATACCTATATTAATTAATCACTTTCTTGCTTAGGCTTAGACTTAGACTCAGGCTTAGGCTTAGGCTTAGGAGTCAACTGAACACGGTAGATAAAATTGAAATTTTTGTTAGGGACCCCTAATAGTCAGTTTTGCCACCGCTGTAGCAACTGCAAATCTCAACGGATTTGGATGAATCCTGTTTTAAATGAAAGATAAATAAATTCTTAAAAGATTGCTGAAATTTCATTACTGTGCTCTGTTTAGATCCTGAGATATACGCCCTCATTAGGGACCCCTAAAAGTCAGTTTTGCCGAAATCGATATAGGTCGTTTTGAATTTAGGTGCATAAACTAAAGGAATGGCTAAAACATGAAAAAATGAGCCCAACCAAAGCAAAACCAAATAAAAAAACCCAAACGATGATACAAAAAGAGGCAAGAAAAATCCTACGAATTTACTGCTACGTACCCACAAAGATCAGTACATTTCGCTTTGCACCACCAACAATAAAACGAGAAACAAAAGAACAGCATAAAATGAAGATAAGAAAACTCTTCATGACTTTTGATTCACATCAAACCGTATTATAATCATGGATAGTACAGCAACCGCAGTTAAAATAGATACCGTAAGCACTGTCAGTCTTGCTAATCAGGAACTGGGGGCTTTTAAACAAATAATTTAGTATCCGCAAAACCCGTTCTGATTAATGATAAATCAGAAGCAAAATGCGACTCTAAATGGCTTCATACCTGTGTGAAACAATCATATAGCATTGGTGTGCACAGGTATTTTATGAAATAGTATTAGTACGTAGTTATATAAGTTTCTAATCATCCTACTCACGAATCGATGACTTGTTCAAAAAGCTCCGTGTGATCACTTCGAATCGATTTGTAAGTGTGCATGGTTACAAAATAGAATCCGATTTCCACTGGTACCATTATCAGACAAACATAGGCTAAAAACAGTATGATCTTGGGATTTTTCTGTCCAAAAATCAAGCTTTCATCGTAAGCTCCGTAACAGCAGGACATTGCAAATACAACATCAATTAGCAGGAAGCTGGAAGTTGCCAGTTCGCCGTATGCATGCAGCTTGACAAAATAGGCATCTTTTTTTCTCAATCCATGAATTATCAAACTCTGAAGTACAAAAAATACATAGCTCCAAAATACAGTGTCCCAAAAAGCACAATAACATCTTTTGCGGCCATTTCCCCAGATTTTGACCAAATCGGCTGAAATTTTAAACTTATACTCCTAAATAGGAGATATGGGCTTAAGAACCTGAAGAGCTCAGCTTTCTAGCACAACCGGTCAAAATCTGGTGGGCTTTTAGTTCAGTCAAGGTGAAAACTTAGCATGTTCAAAATAGAGGGTGTTATCCATTGCACAGAAAGCAGGGTTATACGAACTAGTGGGGTCGTGGGTTACAATCACCTCAACTAAGTCAACACAATAAACAACTAAACTAGCCCATACAACCGTGCTTTATGTTTAGAGGGCACCACCCTCATTTTTTATTCTCTCTGTGCACTACGTATGTGCGGACATTACTGTATATCACCTGAGGATATTAGAAGTTGTGAGATTCATCAAAGAATCTAGGAGATTCCCTGACCTCTACAATGTAGCTCACCATTTAGTTCCACGACTTCTATGTGGTTTGCGTGATGGGCCATTGGGTGGCCTAACGCTAGGGGTATTCCTATCCCGCCCCTACAATCAATTCCCTTGGCCCAATCTTGAGAAATTCACAAATATGCGATATTTTTTAATTTCAATGCCTACTTCAGAAACTTTTCGTTTTCTCAAGAGAGTGTCAATTTTAATGCGTGAAATTTTAATACAAAATATCCTACATATTCGTGAATACCTCAGGATTGGGTCAAGCTGGCTGCACTGCACCAAACGTTAAACACACAAAACGTCCCCTATTCTGGCACCTATGTTTCAAATTTCAGACAATTTGGTCAAAATTTGCGGAAATGGTAGGCAAAAAAGAAATTTTATTTTAATCATATTTTGGGATTGGCACAACTGTATCAGGATGGCGTACCTCAGACACTCCGGCCGCAAAGATTTGTGTCAGAATCAGGCAGAAAACGACCGAATTTGCCGAATGAAAATAGGAAGTGAAGTGCACGACATTCAGCAGAAGACACAAGACTATGAAAGTTATTTCTGCAGCAACCACAAAATGGATGGGTTTCTGAGCGAAAACCCAACTGCACGAACAGTTTTTCATCCGGTTAGGCGCAGTTGTGCCTTAGGACACTTGTACATGTAGATTTAAATCATGGCCACTCAAAACTGGGGCATGTCAGTGAGTCAAGATGGAACTAAACTATGCATTTTATGTCTTTTCAAGTTTAAAACCGGGCGCAGGTGGTTGTTAGAGCGCATGAAAAAATAATCACCCAGTTACACCGCCGCAAATCGATTGCGTGTCGATGCGCGACCTAGATTTTTGCTGTCGCAACATCGAACTACACGTTTTGTGTTGGTTGGCGGAGTGGCGAGGAGCAGAGAGTTCCTTTAAAATCTGGTTTGCGCCGGGCCAACATTTATTTCTCCCCATGCAACAAATTTTATAACTTGTACTGTTCGAAAACGATGCGTGTCTACGCTTTTTTGGTCTATTTTTCTGTTGAAGCTGTCTACAGCCAAATTTTGATCAGCGGCAATGGATATCGAACTGCGCTTGAAATGCGGCAAAATTTGTCTGAATTTGTTTTTGATTGGGATGTTATGGAGTTGGACAAAGTGGCCGAAAACTCCACTTCTTTGGATTGTCTAGTTAACTGGATATTTTTTCTGACCAGTTTGAAGGCTAAGAGCTCATGGGCCTTGAAAGGTTAGCGTTCGTTACTTACTCTTTCTGAAGATCTGTCTAACATTAATTTTCTTCAGCAATGGATTCATTTGGCAGGCCTCGGGCCGGTCTTCTAGATGGCAATTTGAAATGGTTAGGCGATTACGGCCAATGTACAAACGTATCAGCAGTAGGTCAGGTTAAACTGAAAAATTTCAATCGCCGAGCTACGTTTACCGGAAAATATTGTGTAGCCGAATTCCACATTCCAAATACGCCGACAGCTCGCGTTCCCGGATCGGAATATCTCGGCAAAATAATGTCTGCAATTTGTATCCCCGAAAATTGTGGTGCCGAAAGTGCAGCTAACTTTCTACGCACCACAGGTTATTCTTTTTTCTGCCTCTAAAATATAAATTACTCCACTCAATTTTACAGGCAGAAGCGCTTCAAAGTTCAAATTTCTCGGAATTCGATGCATCGAACGTGACGGTTGCCTTGACACGGTTGCAAAAATAGCCATGTAATGCTAAACACCATTACAACCCTGCCTCTGCCAGACATGTAACTTATGCTCTCCACCCAAGTTAGGTCACCCCCTCCGATTTTCCTGGCAAGTGATTTTTTCAGCAAATTTTCTAATTTTTTTAGAATTTCAGACACTAAAATTGCTAAAATCGCCTGTAAAACAGCACTTTTTAGCTGTATTTGAGCCGAAATTAACAATTTCTAACCCAAAATTTCGATTTTCAGCGTTTTTGTACCCAACCCCTTCCCTGGTATTTCGGCTCAGTCCCCCGGCCGGCGCCAGACCCCCAAACCCCTTCCCCCATCGGCGGATGACCGTATGGCGGATGATACATTCCAGTATGTGTTAAAGGGAAACTGTTCTCTATTTGTAGTACGATCTTATGCATCTTTGTGGTTCTGTCCTTATCAGCAGCGATCTTGGAACGTTTTGGAATAGGCAAAAAACATAAGGTGTCAGTTTCTAACGGGGCTCTCTCTGTAACGAACTACATGATTGAAGATGACACTGAACCTTTGACGCCTTCCACCCGTGCTGAGAAAGTTCGGGTGTACTTGCAAAGTGAGATTACTACTATGTTTTATTATTAGAAAAGATCTTTCATATTTTTAGCTGTCTTTGACCTTATTCTCTGCTTTTCTGTGAAGCAAAATTTCAAACTGCTACTTCAGACCAAAAGGTCTGGCTCTCACGTGTCTGCTATAGATGGAATTCGAGTTTTATCAATGTTTTGGATCATTCTTGGAAATACATACATTATGGCCTTTTCATTAACCTGTGAGGAATTGTTATCCGTTAGTTTAAAAGCAATATCCACTGTTTCAGCAAACCCTCTCGAGTTTCTGGACCCAAATCGGCACGGGTTTCTCTTCCAAATAATCCTCCAAGCGGTTCTAGCAATCGATGGGTTTTTTGTCGTTAGCGGGTTTCTGGTGGCCTATGGTTTCTTTAGAAATAGCGATTCGGATAGTAGCCCTGTGCTTCTAGGAATTTTGAAGACATTTGTCTACAGATTATTGAGGTATGTATGTTTTTAGTTTTCCAAGTATTTAATGACAAGTTTACTACAGATTGCTCCCTACTTATGCAATTGTAATGGCTATTTATTTGGGATTCTGGAAATACTTGGGCAAGGGACCGTTCTGGAAGCGAGATGGTGTCGAAGTTGATCAGTGTCGAAGTACCTGGTGGACTAATCTGCTGTTTGTCAACAATTTTGTGGACAATTTTTACAATGGAAGCGATGGAAAAGAACACAGACAATACGTATGTAGTACGTAAGTGTTGGATGATAATAATGGTTGGTTATGACAGTGACAGTGACAGTGACAGTAACAGTGACAGTGACAGTGACAGTGACAGTGACAGTGACAGTGATAGTGATAGTGATAGTGATAGTGCTAGTGATAGTGATAGTGATGATGAAGTGAGTTTTAGTGCATGGAATGGACGTGGTCTCTGGCAGTAGAAATGCAACTCTTTTTGGCCAGTCCTCTACTGTTGTACCCTCTTCGAAAAGCTCACTCTAGCTTTTCTGGACCCATCCATGTTGCCTGGACCTGGCTAACCTGGCTCTTTATAACCTTGGTCGCATTGGTTTCAATTGCTGCCACTGCTGCTGTGCACAACAGCTATGACATGCCGCCCAATCTATTTCCACCAAATTTGAGGTGATGATTTTTTAGAAACAGTTTGGTTAAAGAAAATATTCAAATGCAATGCACTACGTATTTCAGCCTGGCCTCCAAAGCAGAAGCTATGGCTTCGTTTGTATATTACCGACCCTACGCTCATCTGCCTTCATACTTGATTGGACTGATAGTTGGATATCTGATTGCCACCAAACAACACCGCATTGCAACTTCATCTTCGGTAAGGTTTCGTTTTAGTGATTCAATTTGAATTTAAAAAAATTTTTTTACATCCAAGGTAAAGTAGATAGCTTGAGGATGGTATTTTTATGGTTTTTAGGTTATGAGAACAAGTTGCTGGGTGTTGGCCACCACAATAGCAGGGGCATCTCTTTTTACAATCTGGCCAGAGTATAAAGGTCACGTGTATGCTCCTTGGGTTTCGACACTGTACGATTCGGCTAGTCGAATGGGCTGGAGCCTTTCCATCGGATGGCTTATCTTTATCTGTGCCTCGAAGCAAAAAGGTAAAAACAAAACAAATCATTTTCTTTCATTTCAACCTGCTTCTTAATCTTCAGGCATAATCCAGTCATTTTTGAGCTGGAAATTTTGGCGCCCTTTAAGTCGAGCTACCTACTCCACATTTCTGACCCACCCTATGTTAATGATAGCGTATTATTACAACAGAAAGCAAGCTATTTACTACACCGATGGAACCATGGTAATCTGACAAACTGTATTCGCATAATTATTATTAAGTTGAAAATTTTAGGTTTGGTTCTTCGGCTCGTTTTTGCTCTACGGATACTTGATTGGCTTATTGGTTCATGTGCTTTTCGAGGCGCCATTTCTTCAAATCAAAGAACTATGTACCGGTACTAACAAATAACTACGTACCTATCAGACAGTAAACAGGTCTACGTACTGTACATAGTTTGATTCCAGCCACATAAAGCTTTACTTTCGTACAACAGTCATTGAATATAACAACATACACGGATGGCGTTGAGCCTACTCCAATTGGAGTAGTTTCCTGACGGTAAGTAGTTTCCGACTTTGCAATTTCGAAAATGCTTACCGTCCACCCCCCGCGCATTTGTGCGCTGGTACTAAAAAATCCTTACCGTCACCACGCCCACTTGAACGCTTGCCAAACTGCACGGTTAGGAAGCAGTTAGGAGAAAGCACGGTTTGCCAAATGCACGGTTAGGAAGCGGTTAGGAGAAGCAACAAACATGTCCCGTCTAAAGTCGGAAATCTCGAAGTAAGCAACCGATTTAGTCAATCGATCGTGGCTCCGCCCCCGTCAGAGGCTCCGAAAGCTTACCGTCGGACAAATTTGACGCCCACCGAAAGTCGTGTTTCTATCCGTCGCAAATTTGCTGCCGGTTAGCCACGGTTAGAAAATCCGACTTTAGACGGTCTGTCCTAAGGAGATATACGTACGTACAATACAATGTACGTATTCTTTGTGCATACATAGTACCTACACCATGCAGTATGTATGATTGATTGATTGATTGATTGATTGATTGATTGATTGATTGATTGTAGCGGGCGGGATAGGAATACCCCTAGCCCTAGCGTTAAGCCGCTCATGGGCCCATCACGCAAACCACATAGAAGTCGTGGAACTTAACATAGAACGTGGTCCGCCTCCGAATTGCAACTAAGGTAAAGCATTGTCCTAGAAAGTGAAAGGCGGTTTCTTCTTCTTCCGCACATACGTAGTGCACAGAGAGTGTCAAAAGTGAGGGTGGTTCCCTCTAAACATAAAGCACGGTTGTATGGGCTAATTTAGGTGTTCATTGTGTTGTGTTGCCTTAGTTGAGGTGATTGTAACCCACTAGTTCGTATAACCCTGCTTTCTGTGCAATGGATAACACCCTCTATTTTGAGAATGCCAATTTTTCACCCTGACTGAAACTAAAAATCTGCCAGATTTTGACCGGTTGTGCTAGAAAGCAGAGCTCTTCAGGTTCTTAAGCCGATATAAAGATTGGTTAACCAGCAAAAATTGGGGAAAATCTGGTGAAGGATTCGTGACATATGCATGTTCAAATTTGACGTCTGAAAATTCGGCTAGAACTAGCCTACAGAAGGCTGGTAGGCTAGAACTTGGCCAAAACAAACTGTTGACAAATAATAATAATCGTGACCAAAATTTTTTTCATTTAGTTGAAAATTGGCGGAATGGCGGCCACTTGAAATTAATCGGAAAACTCGAAAAATGGCCAGGCGGTATTTTTTGGCCACATTGTACAGGGTTCGCCAAGAAAAAACAACCCAGCAGCAGTTGCGCTGTAGTAACCGCAAATCTCAACCGATTTGAATGAATCTTTTTTAGATTAAAGATAAAGAAATTCTTAAAATATTGCTGAAATTTTCATTAATGTACTCTGCTTAGTTCCTGAGATATTCGCTCTCAAAATCAAAACAGTGATTTTGGCAGTGGAGAGCGATTTTCTATTAATCCACTGCACTTCGTAATATAAAACGGATTCCTGCTACTGCTAAATGCTGTTGGAGGCTTTACTGGTGACACACAAACTCGGTTTACTTCAACAGTAAAGTGTCATTAGCCTCCAGCAGTAGGAATCTGCTTTATTATGAAGTGCAACGGAATCGCTCTTGTTCTTTGTCAAAATCTGTTTCGACTTTGAGGGCAAATATCTCAAGAACTAAGCGGTGAATCTCAATAAAAGTTGCACCAATCTTTGAAGAATTTATCAGTCTTTGTTTCAAAAGAGGATTCATTCAAATCGGTTGAGATTAATGGTTGCAAAACTAAAAAATCTGCCGGGTTGTTCTTTATCACTCTTGTTCATTGCCAAAATCTCTGTTTTGACTTTGAGGACAAATATCTCAGGAACTAAGCAGGCTATCTTAATAAGCGTTGCATCAATCTTTCAGAAATTTATTTGTCTTTCATTTAAAAAAGGATTCATTCAAATCGGTTGAGATTTGCGGTTGTTACAGCAAAAAATCTGCTGGGTTGTTTTTTTTTGGCGGACCCTGTATATACAGTATAGATAAAAAAAATGTCCCATCGCTTTTTCGGCCTTCACTCAAACGTTTCGTTCTCAGTCAATTCTTTACCGATTTGGCTCAAATTTTCAGCAAAAATTACCAACATGGTTGGCTAAATATTCTGCAAGTTTGGTGCGAAAATTCCAAAGGAAAAAAATTTTTTGAACCAGAAAGTGAAAATCATAGTGGTCTGTGTAAATTCAAATTTCCCGCGTAATTACGGCGCTATCGCTTAGATAGTTGCAGCAATTATCGGGCGGACATTTGGTCATAACATATTCAGACGGCAGCCCTCTGGCTTAAGGGACACTAAAATTGGGGAATTTTAAAAACATGATCGAAAATCCCATAGTTAAGAAATCTGTACATTCTGGAATCAAAGCACTGAATCAGTTGTCAATCAACACAGATTGTAGCAGGAAGTTCGACAAATGAATGAACCTGATATTTAAACTCTGTTTCACATCATAGAAACCTTCTCCACAGTGTTTTTAGAAAATCGAAAATCTTCTGAATTGTCATTTCACCGTTTTTACGAAGAAAAGTCACATTTTGTCATGTTTTTGAAATTCCCCAATTTTAGTGCCCCTTAAGCCAGAGGGCTGCCGTCTGAATATGTTATGACCAAATGTCCGCCCGATCATTCCTGCAACTATCTAAGCGATAGCGCCGTAATTACGCGGGAAATTTGAATTTACACAGACCACTATGATTTTCACTTTTCGGTTCAAAAAAATTTTTTCCGTTGGAATTTTCGCACCAAAGTTGCAGAATATTTAGCCAACCATGTTGTTAATTTTTGCTGAAAATTTGAGCCAAATCGGTAAAGAAGTGACTGAGAACGAAACGTTTGAGTGAAGGCCGAAAAAGCGATGGGACATTTTTTTTTATCTATACTGTACTATGTCCTTATTTTCTGACACTGCATTGAATGCAATTTTATTTTGACATGTTCTATGAAACTTCTCTACTCATCATAATCAATAGCACGTGCTGTAGTTGCAAAAGGAACTGAATGATCGGTAGGAAGGAAAAAACGTTGAGAGAGACGCATTTTTACCGATCAATCTATCGTCCGCCGGACATTTACCAAATTTGCGCGAGTTCTGGACGCGATAGGAAGGAGTTCAGTAAAGAAACTCCGAGCAGAATGATCTAATTTCCGCAGCGGGGCCTGCGAAATGACATTTTGTAGGCACGTTAAGCTATTAGATTGGCGTTCACGCGATGCTCATTTAATATTGTGCGTTTCTGCACTGTCTCTGAGGATCGGGCCGACAGCTAAGTCGTTAATACGTCTGTAATCTGCTTAAAAAACGCCCGAGTCGGCCCCTTGAGCATTGGCGTGAAAACCATTGCCAGTCTAAATAAATAACTGATAGATCACCGTACTTCTTCTGGGATACATCTGGCTGGCGTCAAAAAACGGCTCCGTGTCTAATGAGAATGGCTCGCGGCAGTGCTCTTCAATTAGTAATGTTTGCTCCCTGGCTGGACACTGCAAAGTCGCACGGCAATTGCGGCGACTTTCCTCAGTCGGCGGCCGCCTGTAATTGAGCAACTAATTTGACAGAAAAATCTCGTCCTAAACTGACACAGCCGAAAGCCGCCGCACGCAACTTCCAAATTAATGCGACTTAGCCTAGCCGGTGAGCTGCGCTGTACGTAAGAGACTGTTTTTTCTGCCCGGCCCAGTTGGACGTCTCTAATTAGCAAAATTAGAACAAGTCTTCATCGGCTACTCCGGTTGCAGCGGCGAAAGCAAAATGAACCACACTGACGAAGACTGCGCCGGCTATGATCCGTATAGTGTCAGTCGGTTCTGCCTCATTTCCTTCACCTGCGTGATCGGAATTTTCGGATTCCTCGCTAATTTGGTTCTTTTTCTGGTTTTTCTTAGACTCAGCAAGGTGAGATTATTGGTGTTTTTCTTTTTCCCAACCTATAACAGCCAGTCAGGAAGAAACATAATTTGCAACCCTTGGGGCTTTTTAGATACCTTCTATTGAGGGTAATCAATCATATTTTGTCTTTGAGATATTCTAACTTCAGTATATTTTTACGAATCTCATTTGATAGGCATGGGGAGAACGTTTTTAGTGAACGTATGTACATGTAGACTGATTTCTGCTTAAAACAGTATCGCCAGACGTTAAAACGCAATATCAGTTTTAAAATCAATTTGTTTTACGTCTCTCAACCACAAAATCGAATGCATTTTACGGCTGAGAGCCATTTTAATTTCAGATAGGCACGTACACACACGTACGTATAAAACCTTGAGACGATAACTAATCTTTATAAGGACGTAGTAGAGTAGATAACTGCTGATAAAGAGTACAGTAGAGTACAGTAGCTATCAAAATTTAGAAAAAGTAAAGATAAACTTAGACAAAAGTATAACTAACTAGGCGTATGTATTCACGGAAATAGCAAAATCGACATTTTTCATTCATTTTTTATGAGAATATAGAAATCTGCCTACGTACATGAATTATTTCCTTCATGTCAACATTGCTTAAAGGTTGCGTAAAACGTATAAATCTAATCTCCGCATACTCTACCAAATTAACTAATGCGTTTTTGGAAATTATGAAAACGGAAACACGTACATGGAATACTGGCCAGCAAAAAACGTCTATACCAAAGCAAAACACGTCAGGCACTATTAGGCAAAAATTCTTAACATTAAGGATACATTGAAGAACAATCAGTATTGGTTTATATGTGTCCTGTCAGGTTTTACCGATAAAAGTTCAGTTCAGTTCAAAACATTAAAGTACGTACCGTATGCCAAATTTTTACTATTTTCTTGCTAATTTAACGGGATGAATTGGATCTAAAATCTTGCCGAATGTAACTAAGAGACCGAATAGTTTAGAAAGACCCCGGCCGAACCAGCCACCTCTACCTGACCAACCTGAGTACTCTCGACGCGACTGCCTGCTTCTGCTACTGTATCCTATTCGGTCTTGACGCGCAGGCCTTCTATTTCCGTCTGGAAATCCTCTTTCACATCTACTTTCAACTGCTGGAGGGTGCGTTCACAATTGGCAGACTGGTGCACATGGCAATCCCTTACTTCATTCTATTGGCCACCTTTGAAAAATGGATGTTTACTTTCCAAAACAGACAACTGGCTAGACCGATTAGCAAAGATAGAACTAGATTCGTGGCCACTTTTACTGTCTGGGCTGTGGTGCTGACTTTCAGGTAAGCTCTTTCTGTGCAACTCAGTCTGCAGCCGACGTGTTTAGACTGCCGAACATATGGGCCTACAAGGTGGAATGGTTTCCCAACTGTACCGACTTGTTCGGCTCTAAGCAGCTCTATCCGACGCAGCTGAGCAGTGAAGACACTTTCGTTTTCTTCGATTTTTACGTCGCCAACGCGCTAGAAGTTTTTCTGCCCTTCGGACTACTGCTAGCCTTGAATTTCGGTATTCTACGCAACGTCAAACGAAACCACGCAACACAGCTGGCACTCAAGGAAACCGCCAACAACTTGATTGTCTTGACACGAGTCAGTAATGGCGTGCGCAACGACTCCAAACCGGAAGGTATTACTGCATGGAGTATGGGATATAGTGCGTGATGAAATACCGGTAGCTTAGCTATTATACTATTCATACGTACATGTAACAGGGGGTCTGCCCCAACTACTGTTGTTTGTGTATACACACATTTACCATACACAAAAATACACATTGTTTTTTCAATGTCTAGTATACATACACATACACATACACACCTAAAAATTCCGACACACATGACATTGCTATACAGAAACAGTGCTCACAAATGCGTATTTTTGTGTGTATTTGATCAGCAAAAGTCCAGAAAGTTTGGATTAGAATCTTGAAATAGTGATGTTTTTACTGGTAATAAACAGTAGATGTTCTCGTAAAGCCTTAAAATGGTCTAAAGTAACTCAATTTCAATCCTATCCTTGTTTTCAAGCAGCGGATATTGAGAGAGAGATAGCTTTTTCTAGCATTTGTGGCTCAAAATCTACGAAAAAATTGCATTTTCAGTACAACACAAATACATAAATATACACAAAAATTCGCATTCATTTGTTGAATGTGTATACACAGATTACCATACACATTTGACAGTAAATGTGTATACACATACACATTCAGCAAATCCAATGCCAAACAACAGTAGCCCCCAGCCGACTTAGGCCAAACTCCTCGATCGCGGAGGAATCGGATCGGTTCGAATCGAGACGACTTTTTCTAGCAAGTATTTTTTCAGCAAAGTTTTACAATTTTTCAGAATTACAGACACTAAAATAGCTAAAATCGCCGAAAACAGCTGTATTTGAGACTAAATTTGTGATTTTTTGACGATATTTAGCAAAAAATTGCGATTTTTTAAAATTTTTTTGAGTGTTTTTATTGTCTGTTCAAAACAAATAAGCGATCTGGCGGGCTTTTGCGAATAACTGTTTTTGGAAGCTAGATGACCGACTTGGGCCTCATAACTTTTGGGATGGATCCTGTGTTGTTAGTTTGTTGAGGAATTGAGATACAACACAACAAGTAATAGAGACGATGGGGAGATACAATAGTTTTAGGAAAAGTAAAGCATACATACAATGAAATGCCAAAGTTAGACGATGTCAGGCTCCGGTCTGGGGTGAACCATAATCTGCGCTACGTTTATTGTGAACACTGATTTGCGCAACATAAAAATGAGCTTTTTCCGTAATTGCGATGAAAATGAGATGACTGCAGAATTCGATTCAAGAGTCATTGGAGACTCCAATTATGCTTTTATGACGTTTCTAGGTCAAACTTTCCGGAGATATGGCCGGCCAAAGTTTGCAAAATTGCTAACAAGGGGATGGGGTGCAGCGCCAAGAAAAAGGGTTTGTACTCAAAACACAAAGTTTCCAATTCTACATACATGTCAAAAGTAGCAGTGTTGTAGCTGGACGTTCCATAGAATATTAAAAAATAATTGCGGGTGCTTAGAATGGTATTAGACTTCTCAATCATCACATGACAGGCGGACCACCTCACTGTGGGAGCCGGGTTAAGGTAGCAGGCTCAAGTTTTCAGGGTCGGGAAGTGTCAGAATTGATTCCGGCGGTCATAAATACCCTAATCAGGAAGTTTCAGACAAACCGATCCATCTGCCTATGTGTCCCCCTTTTATAAGACATTTTCAAGAAATCGCGAACTTTGACCGGAAATATCTCCGGAACGGTTTGACCTAGAAACGTCATAAAAGCAGCATTGGAGTCACCAAAGACTCTTGAATCGAATTCTGCAGTCATCTCACTTTCATCGCAATTAGGGCAAAATATCATTTTTAAGTTGCTCAAATTAGTGTTCAGAGTGAACGTAGGGCGGATTACAGTAGGGTTCGCCCCAGACAGAGCTCGACCTTGCCTACAACTTTTGTCATTGAGGTCCAAGTCGCTCCGACGCCTCCTAAATAGTTATTCGCAAAAAACCGCCAGGTCGCTTATTTTTTAACAGACTATAGTACCCAACCCATCCCCTTAAATTGGGGCTCAGCTCCCCTCCCCTCCCCGGCCGGCGCCAGACCCCCAACCCCCTCCCCCTTCACCGGATGACGTGTTACATGTATGCTTTGCTTGGTAGTGTCCTGATTCCTGCAATGAGATAGCCAATCAGCATTAGCGCATTAGTGTACTGGGGTACGGGTAAAGTAAGGAGATTGCGCCCCAGGCTATACCAGCGCCCGATTTGCAGACCTAAACTTGGCTTCTTCGTCTCTGCTGCAAGACTGTTCGATGGAATGTCTGAATGATTCGGAGGAATTTTTGGAGAAACGGAAAAGAGCCAAAGAAACTACAGCCTCGATTTTAGTGCTGGTTACTGGCTATCTGTTGTGCATCGCGCCCAGTTTTGTGCTGACGGTTTTGGAGCATTTCTATGCCTCGATTTTAGTGGACGAGCACGGAGTATCTAGGGATTATTACCTCTACTGGGGAGACCTGGTCAGCACTTTGTTTGTGATCAACAGCTTTGTCAATCCCTTCATTTTCTACTCCTGCAATCGGCGCGTCAGGAATGAGGTGAAAAATCTGCTCTTTGGCGGCAGATTCAAACCTCGCCTGGTACTGCGGCAATGAGCTTGGTGATCTCTCCACTGTGATCTCTTATACGTGGTATTATTAGAGATTTTTTACATTTTTACCTGTTCTCCTGTGGTCAAGACTGAACTTAAACTCAGTGCCCAGTTTAAAACGGTAAAAGTCTTGAACAAATTGTTTCACACTGAAAAGGGGTGTATTTATATACATATTTACTCACAAAGATTACTTTACATTCACCTGTCATAGAAAAGCAGTATACGTATTATAGGGAACCGATACGATATGGTACCGGGTTCTTAAATGGTACATAAGTACCACCTGAGGTTTCGATCCAAGTGATGCGGTGCGGTCACTTGATAAGCTGAACCGGTACTATTTGGTACATACAATACATGTAACCGGTAATCGTTGAAAGGGTTGGGTGGTTTGGCGACGGCCGCGGGGTGGGATCTGAGATCAAATTCTAGGGACGGGATTGGGCACTAACTTTGGGCTTGGGCTCAAAAATCACAAATTTGGGCTCAAATACATTTAAAAACTGCTGTTTTACACGCGATTTTACCAATTTTTCTGTCTGAAATTGTAAAAATTTCAGCAAAAAATGCTCGAAAAATTACTAGCCAGAAAAAGGGCCGGAGAATCGTCTCAGGGGTGTCCCGATCGGTGCGGGTCTGGCCTAAGTCGGGTGGCGGTCATAGGTCATACCTATTTCATGTATGACTTGGTATCGGTTGCATGTACTGTACGTATGTTGTCATTTCCTTAACTGTTCAACATCACATTTAGAATTTTCTTCATATTTATACATATTTGGCACAAACGTTAATTCTCATATTTTCTGACGCTTTATCGTTTCTTCAAAATGGCGTTTTTCATCCAAATACATAATAGCATCTGAAACAATTCAGAAACTACTTGTACGCACGGACTGTAGAAAATACAGCATCAGCGTACCTGCATAGGTTTTCGGCATTACGCTGGGTACTGTATTTCTGGCCATGAAAGTGAAATGAAAGGTATTTGTGGTGTCATGAGTGCCAGCCGCCGGGTCAACCACCTCTGCATTTACTCTAACTTGAATGTACTGTTCTTCTGCATAACAAACCTTTAAAAAATCTTTTGAAACTAATACATTGTTGGCCATAAAAAAGACCGCCTGTGATTTTATTCGATTTTTTTCGAATAAGCTCTAATGTCATTCCGTCAATTTTCAACCGAATCAAAAGATTTTTGGCACGAATATTATTATTTGTTTACAGTTTGTTTTGGCCAAGTCCTAGCCTGCTATCCTTTTGTGGCCCTGAGTTATGCCCTTCTGAAATGAACTGATCCTAATTTTCAGAGGTCGAATTTGAACATAAATATCTCACGAATCCTTCATCGGATCCGTCCAAAATTTTGCAGGTTAACCAATCCTTATATGGACTTCAGAACCTGAAGAGCTCAGCTTTTTAGCGCAACCGGTTAAAATTTGGCGGATTTTTAGTTTCAGTCAAGGTGAAAAATTTGCATTCTCAAAATAGAGGGTGTTATCCCTTGCACAGAAAGCAGGGTTATACGTACCAGTGGGGTCGTGGATTACAATCGCCTCAATTAAGGCAATACAACACCCAGGTTAGCTTATACAACCGTGCTTTATGTTTAGCGGGCACCACCCTCATTTTTTGAGAATGCTAATTTTTCACCTTGACTGAAAGTAAAAAATCGGCTGTGCTAGAAATCTGATCTCTTCAGCGTTTTTAAGTCAATGTTAAGATTGGTTAAACTACAAAATGTGTGAAAGATCAGATGAAGGGTTCGTGAGACATGTATGTGACGTCTGAAAATTCGCGTCAGTTGATTTTGGATAGGGCATAACTTATAACTACAGAAGGCTAGCAGGCCAAAACAAACTGTAAACAAATAATAATAATAATCGTGCCAAAAATCTTTTGATTCGGTCGAAAACTGACGGAATGGCGGCCATTTGAACTTATTCGGAAAAATCGAAAAATACACCAGCCAGGCGGTCTATTTTTATGGCCTACAATGTAAATAACACTGAAAGTCAGGTTACCTCGGAAGCAAAGTAGAGAAGTGAGCCCAGCTCTACCGACTTTCTAAACATTATATTATCCACAGCCAGCACTGTCGGCATTCCGTGGCTATAAAGACGGCAAAGATCGACACGTGGTTGGCATGTGCGTCGCTCACGAAAGCAAAGCTTACGAAAAAACCGCCGCATTAGCCCAAGCAGCTTCGAAGGCCTGTCGCATGAGAAATCCGCCGAAAATTTTGTGGTAGAGGTTTCGCTTCTCCGGAAAACAAATTATCGCGTTCTTCAGTTTGCAATCGTCCATCCAAACGTGCCCCGAGGGCAGCACACGACGCTTGAATGACTGAGAGCTTCAACAAGATGTACGGCTAGTTTGCAGTCGCCTCTTGGTCATCAGTAGTTTATGCTATTACGTGAGTCACGGCGGCCCCGGCATCTTCGAGAGCGGTTGGTTGTGGGTTCGAAACCGGTCGAAGCGACTGGAAGTAGTCGACATAAAGCCCAACCCGGACCACCGAAAGCCGGTGGTGACGGCCAGTAGGTTAATTGGAGCCGAACCGGAGCTGCCTAAACACCTGATGACAGCAAAGGGGAGGGATGTTTGTAGGCAGGGCACTCCATTGCATGGCTCTGATAAGAGCCCTGGGTGGCCTTCCTGAGTTGTTCGAAAGGACAGTGCAACTTAAACAGACAGACGGACGGACGGACGGACGGACGGACGGACGGACGGACGAAACCTATGTACTGTACGTACAAAATGTATGTATACCCTGTACAGGCTAAGCTAGGTTTCGCTGCAGAATTGCGAGGAAAGCAGCGTGCATTTCACTTATGCTGACGCACTGATGCTCCGATTTTGATACATAGACACTAACCCCCCACCAATTTGGAAGTACCAGCTTCTGTTCAGCACTGTGAACAAGTTTTAGGCTTCTACATTGATTGGGGATTAGGCTTGGGATGAAGTTAAACGTACCTTTAGGATCTATCTTTAGGAATTTTAGGATCTAGCCTCAGCTTAAATCAGGTAGGTTTTCGCTAATGGTGGATAGTGTCCCACTATTGCCGAACGTTTTCTTACTTTTTAGCGAAAGCTAAAAGCTAAGCTAAAGGCAGCGCCGCTACTTCCATTTCATCTCTGAAAATTGGCTACCGTAGTAGATAGATAGTGTTTTCGTGTTGAGAAACTAAAGACTATGTCGAGTACGGTAGCTAGAAACGAACGGATCTAAGAGAATCGAAAATTTTTGCACAAAACAGAAACCGAGTGGATTGTGAATGGCCTATACCTCTCATCCAGAGTTTGCAGGAAAAGCGAATGAAGCAACTGTCGTTCTAGTTCGGTTGGTGGTTGAATCAGTAACGAATCTTCGCCTCGCTTCTGGCGAAGTTTCTTATTTTCAATTCCTTTTTGAAAAATGGCCTTCTGCTCCGGAGTTTCTGTAATCAGTGGATGAACGTTGACTGCTCTGAAAGAGAGAATTTTGTTTGAGCCGCTACCTACTATGTACAAGGAGGAACATTTATCTATCCCGGTTGGTCTTCCTGTAACTTTCATGTTCGTTAATTAATGTCGTTAAAGTTTTAACACAACAATCACACAAGCTGAGAGTTTATACTCTCAATATTTTGGCCAAATCCGTCACTTCAACAACTATACAAAGGGAACCTCTCAGAAGCCCTGTTCGTTTCAATCGTTTACGGTTTTCGACGCGAATTTATTTAGTAGATACGGTAGCATGGCAATTTACGGTCTGACCGGGATGCAAGTAAAGGCTAACTGACGCGACGACGATGACATCTGGTGAATCATACAAGAAAACTTTCCCCTTGGTAGGGCGGTTGATCTGTTTAACTTAAGCCTAACCATAGATCTAAAGCTAAGCTAGAGCATGAACTAAAGCTAAAATTAAATATTGATTCTAAACTTGAGCCTAAAACTAAACACAACAGTATATCTAAGGGGCCGTCCATAAACGACGTCGTTCCTAAATCCCGATTTTTCGGACCCCCCTCCCCCAAAATCGCCTTGCGTCGTTTCTGGAGACCCCCTCCCCTAAGGCGACATCGTTTTCGGATTACCCCCCCCCCGATAAAAGTGCAGTACATGCAGTACTGTCATTTTTTCTTGTTGCCATAGTGTATAATGAATTGAATAGATCCCATCAACCACTCTGGGAAACTTTTCAGTATGTAGAAATATTTCACAGAATGTGCATAAATCGAAAATAATGTAATCGAAGTACCCAAAATTCTGAAAAAAGCGACGTCGTTTTTTGCTAACCCCCTCCCCCTCCTGGTGCGTCGTCTATCGTCGCATTTCAGCCAACCCCCCCTCCCCCCTCCGGAACGACGTCGTTTATGGACGGCCCCATTGGGTAATTGCGGTGTGGGGCGGTACTGTCCAAGTACGAAATTGTCCGGCAACTTTTGCAAAGGCTGTGAATTTGTGTAATTTACGGTCACGTCTTACGGTAGTTACTTGATTTTCAGGAAAACTTCCGTTAATTGCCAGCCTTCCGATAGATTCCCATGGTATAGTAGTGCACTTCCACGAGTCCGCCGACACTGTTTTGACGTCGAACACGTACTGCTGCTGGCTGAAGTGACAGGCGTGACCAAAACTTTGAGAGCAAAAACACAGAGTTTCTGTGCACGTAGTGTTAAAATTTCAGCGAATTTGATTCACGAACACAAAAGTCACATCACAGGAAAGCCAAACTCGGGAGATAAATAAATATGCCACCCTGTAAATTTAAAGGCCCACCTCCCTGAGACTGGGTCTCTGGCCACCATAACGAATCGGGCCTTAATTAATTGGCTCCATTGGTCAAATTCCCAATCGTATTGCATCATTCGCATTGTAACTTCCATGCTGGAAGAGCCGGCATGGCTGACGTGACCTTCTAGCACGATGTCTCGATCCAAAGCTATGCTCGTGCGCTTTGTTTCGTGTAGTCTTAGATCTGAGCAGACGACTTTCTTAAAATTTTCAATCAAATCTAAATTATTTCCACCTATGCGGTCCACGCAAGCAGTGACGATCCACATTGGTTGATGGGCTGGTTCGGTGTCGATACTGTGAGCGCCTTGGTTGTGTTTGTAGGAAAGCCAAACTAAAACATACCCGGTGTCACCTGCTAGGTGTACAACCTTTGATTGTTGCTGTTGTTGTTGCTGTTGGTGTTGTAACTCCAGTCTAGCGACAGACAGTGAGGTTTGTTTGTTTGTTTGTTTGTTTGTTTTTTGTTTGTTTGTTTAAATTTATTGTACAGAGTACAACACGATAAGACGCGTACACACGATACTTTTCAATGTCCTACCGCTGAAAATCAAAGGCTTGAAAATAAAAAAATCTTCAGAATATCTTCAGTTGAGCAAAACTGACCTTTTAAGCAACTGACACAGCTGAAAGTTGGCAAGCATCTAACTTACTCCTGGCACTATATTTGTGTCTAATTTGGTTGAATTCCGTTCAAAGATTGGCGCTCCGCTAACCATCAAACTCTGGACATTTCAGCGTGCGACGGACGTATACTGTACTGTATTTTCAGATTCTTCGGCGAAGCATACATGTAACAGGTCTCGGCCGACCCGGGGGAGGAGAAGGGGGGTTATTCCGGCAGGTGGGACTGGGAGGTCGATGGGGGTCAAAAATTTGAAAAAGCTCCAAAACGCCTGGAAATGCGTTTTTAGCACGTTTTTTCTGCCAAACAGCGTTTTACAGCTAAAAACAAGCAAAAACGATAAAAACGCTTCCAAATACACCGATTTCTCTTAAACATAAGCAGTGTAAACGGCAAATTTCGTTTTCCAAAGACTTTTCAAGCGAATTTTAAGTTAAAAATTTGTTAATTCTGAGCCAGTTTGTTAGTACTGGAGCTGCTCTAGTACTTGCATTTTTTTGGTTGTAGGTCCTTATCTAACCTTCTCTCGGGGCTCGGGGGGGTTGTTTGGCCTTTCTAGCTAGGGGGTAACCCCCAAACCCCCTAGTACATGTATGTGCGTAAGGAATTTGAGTAATGTTTGTTTACCTGCGAACGTATCGAGATCTTCGAGTAGCAAGCCAAACCTGGCGTACCCTCTGATATTTGCGTATCTAAGTCGTAGCTGTTCGTCAGTGCTTAGTGGAATTACAATCTGATCATAACTATCGCTCATCAACCGTGGCTCTAGGTATTTTACGTCCGTCTCTGACCTGCAAAAACACACATACACACACATCGCCCTAATCAGGGTGAAAAAAATTGGGCTTCTAAAAGGCATTCTCAGGTAGAGATCTGCCCCGGGAAAGCAATAAACGCCGAAAAATCAAAGAAAATTGCTTGTGCGGGTACTAGGAGATTTCCACTTAGTATCCCACCCCACTTAATAACCCAATGGGATATTACATGGACCCTTGTCCCGCTTTATATCCCATGGGATATTACTTGGCGGCAAAATTTATGTCAAATTCGTAATAATTTTCTTTACACACTCATACTGTTTTCTGCCACAAGAAAAGGTGCGCTTATCAAGCCCAAGTTTTGAACAAAAATTAAAACACACATACAATGTTGCTGACGGCAACTTTTGTCTCAACGAGTCTACATGTCGGGCCAATCGAGTTTGCGCTGAAATGATGAATTTGAGATTAGGAGAAGACTGAAATAAAAGCTATCACGCATACGTAGCAATACATACTGTTTCTCATGGTATCCAGAGACTGTCGCGCTCTGAACTGTTGATCGACAGCACACAACAAATACTGCCGCTTGACAAGAAATCCAACGGCATTCTTTACAATCAGACCGGATTTTGATTTTAGTGGCATCATTTTCCATAAACCCACAAACAGGTAGTTGTTATGTACAAACACTGAGGTAAAGAACGGTAAACAGAGTGGTGTGGTCTGACCTGGGCAAAGTACAAGAAAGCGACAAACAAGGAATAAAGTTGCAAGCTTCAAAGTTCATTTGGCACGTGGAGGACTGAATCAAACTAATCCGGTCTTTAAACTGTTTAAAGTCTTCTTTGGGCACGTTTGACTTTATCACTTTGGCACGCACTGAAGTAATATGGATAGCACTTTTGTAAAACCTACACGAGCCCATTTGAGTAGGTTATCAAGCTGTTGTATGCATTACATTGAAAATTATATTATTTTTGCTGTTCGGTTAAACGGACATGTCACAACTCCTGTCGCCGGCTACTACCGCCCCCTACGATCGTCCGTACTATATAGACGAAAGTTTTAAGAATTTTTTAACAAGAAAGGCAGTTTTACAACGATTTTTGGACTCTTATCCCTTAGGGAAGTACGTATAAAAAAGTTTAGGGTTGTTTGTCCCCTCCTTTCAACCCACATGCTACACAATCTGTCACACCATTTTCTGGCAAAACACACCGGAAAGACAAAAGCTATATGTAGAAGTTTATAGCTAAATATTCGTTCTCGACTTGGAAGTTATTTACTTGAAATTTGTTACCAGATCAGGTCACAGCCCAAATATGGTTCAGAGTCGACACATGAAACTGATTTAGATCCATAACTTAACAGACTCTTCCAATACATTTTTGTCGCGTCAAATGTGACCCAGTTAATTACAGGAAATAGTTTGGAAGAGATGTTAAAACATACAAAAAAGTTTTTCAAGTAGTCATTGGCTTTGGCCGCTTGCCTACTCGCATGTAGGTACCGATTTTCAGTTATGCAGTCAGGCACTTAAGATGCATTTTGCGAGAAAGTCAGCTTTGGTGCCGAAGAGAGGGGGCAAGCAGGGCCATCTCACGGATCTGGCTGATATTTATATCTATTAAAATAGAGCACAGTCGAAGACCAACGGTGCATGCCCGGCCACCAGCAACCCCCTAGAACCGGAGCTACACCCCCTCAAAGTTGGGTCGGCAGCAATTTTCGGGCTCATTTTAATAGCTCTGACATCCTCCATTCAAACGATTACCCTTCATTCGTTTCTTAAGCTAGGATCCCGACTCGCATATGGTTTTGTAGCTGGTCCAATGGCCTTTCAATTTCTGGTACTCCCGTTTTCAGATCATAGCTGGTTACCGAGATATTCGCCGAAAACTGCGAAATTTCCACAAAATGCCACTCCGTTTTTTTTCGAAAAATCTTTATAACTTTTTGTGCAAAGGCCCTGCCAAGCCAATGTTTTAACAAACGTTAGGCATGAGTTGGCCAAACAAAATGAGCGCCCCAAAGTGTGCGGTTAGGGGGGGAAGGGGGGTGTTTTGGCCTCTCAAAGGTGTTCGAAAAAAATTTTTTTCTGAAAAGCTTGCTTGTTAGCATACTGTTATATGCAGTTTTGTGTGCTGAGTTCGAAAATGCATTCAGTTTAGCTAGATTCGCTCTGGATCGGAAGAAATTGGTGTCCAAAGTTGAGACCAACCCTATTTCTTGACTGGCACTACTCGCTAGTATGACCATTAACCGCGGTGCAATGCAGTTTTTCTTATGTGGTTTTTGCTGCTGATTCCGAAAATAACTTTATTTTTGCTCTACGTTGCCTACTTTTGAAGATATTGGCATTTTTATGATTTGGGAAGAAAACGGCTGCACTTGCTATAACATGCTCGTTTGAAAGGTGACTCAATTCAGTCGCATCTAGGGTACAGAGCGATAAAAATTTATATCACCTAATGCAGTTTTTGCCGCTGATTACGAAAATGACATCTGTTTTTCAATCTGACTGCTCCTGAGCTACTTATGTAACTTTTATGCCCTGGTACTCAGACAATAAGTTATCTGTCAAATCTGGTCATAATATGGTATCTATCTGGTGCAGTTTCCTCCGCTGATTCAGAATATCATCATATTTTTGCGCTACGGCCACTCTGTCGCAAGTTATGGACCTCCAAAGTTTCATTAAGAAACATGCCATGAGAAGCCGTAATCCTAAAATA
Organism: Sabatieria punctata; assembly: GCA_030248155.1. NCBI lineage: Eukaryota > Metazoa > Nematoda > Chromadorea > Araeolaimida > Comesomatidae > Sabatieria > Sabatieria punctata. The sequence continues at coordinate 142,162 of JASANB010004616.1, read as the reverse complement.
AATGTTCAGCATTCATGCATTTCTGAAATGAACCTTTTGTTAGTCAATAGTGTACCCGACCTATTTTGACCCGCTGAGTTCAAAAATGGCGTTTGTTTTAATCTATAGTTACTCGTTTTAGAGATATATGAATATTAATGCAAATTTTGTTTTATCAGTAATATCTCAAAATTGAACAGCAGTAGAGAAAAACAAATGCCATTTTTGAACTCAGCGGGTCAAAATAGGTCGGGCACACTATTGACTGACAAACGGTTCGTTTCAGAAATGCATGAATGCTGAACATTTATTTTAGGATTACGGCTTCTCGCGGCATGTTTCTTAATAAAACTTTTGAGGTCCATAACTTGCGACAGAGTGGCCGTAGCGCAAAAATATGATGATATTCTGAATCAGCGGAGGAAACTGCACCAGATAGATACCATATTATGACCAGATTTGACAGATAACTTATTGTCTGAGTACCAGGGCATAAAAGTTACATAAGTAGCTCAGGAGCAGTCAGATTGAAAAACAGATGTCATTTTCGTAATCAGCGGCAAAAACTGCATCAGGTGATAAAAATTTTTATCGCTCTGTACCCTAGATGCAACTGAATTGAGTCACCTTTCAAACGAGCATGTTATAGCAAGTGCAGCCGTTTTCTTCCCAAATCATAAAAATGCCAATATCTTCAAAAGTAGGCAACGTAGAGCAAAAATAAAGTTATTTTCGGAATCAGCAGCAAAAACTACATAAGAAAAACTGCATTGCACCGCGGTTAATGGTCATACTAGCGAGTAGTGCCAGTCAAGAAATAGGGTTGGTCTCAACTTTGGACACCAATTTCTCCCGATCCAGAGCGAATCTAGCTAAACTGAATGCATTTTCGAACTCAGCACACAAAACTGCATATAACAGTATGCTAACAAGCAAGCTTTTCAGAAAAAAATTTTTTTCGAACACCTTTGAGAGGCCAAAACACCCCCCTCCCCCCCTAACCGCACACTTTGGGGCGCTCATTTTGTTTGGCCAACTCATGCCTAACTTTTGTTAAAAGATTGGCTTGGCAGGGCCTTTGCACAAAAAGTTATAAAGATTTTTCGAAAAAAAACGGAGTAGCATTTTGTGGAAATTTCGCAGTTTTCGGCGAATATCTCGGTAACCAGCTATGATCTGGAAACGGGAGTACCAGAAAATGAAAGGCCATTGGACCAGCTACAAAACCATATGCGAGTCAGGATCCTAGCTTAAGAAACGAATGAAGGGTAATCGTTTGAATGGAGGGTGTCAGAGCTATTAAAATGAGCCCGAAAATTGCTGCCGACCCAACTTTGAGGGGGTGTAGCTCCGGTTCTAGGGGGTTGCTGGTGGCCGGGCATGCACCGTTGGTCTTCGACTGTGCTCTATTTTAATAGGTATAAATATCAGCCAGATCCGTGAGATGGCCCTGCTTGCCCCCTCAAAGCTGACTTTCTCACAAAATGCATCTTAACGCCGTTTATGGTACCGGCACCATATATGGTACGAAATTTTAACTGAGTGGTTGGTACCATATATGGCACCGGTACCGGTACCAATGCGAAGGTAGGAGTACCATACATGTAGCTGGGTTTTCGGCTGGGGGGTTTCCAGATCCCAAATAGGGTTTCAGCACTATTTCCAAAGGGGGTTTCAGCGACCTTTTTTTGGTGTCCAAAAGTGGGTTTCAGCGACCTTTTTTGGGCTCAAAACAGGGTTTTGAGGACTAAAAATCCGGTAAAAATCCTGTCAGAAGTGCAAAAATGCCCTTTAAAACCCTACTTATTGTTTTAAAACGTGCAGAAAATCCTATTTTTTATTAAAAACATGCAAAAAACTGTATTTTGCTTTAAAACGCGCCAAAAAAGCTCTATTTTATTCGGCATTATACAGCTAAAGTGCATTTCTGGAACCCTATTTAGAAATTTTGAAAGCCAAATTAGGGCTCTGAAACCCCGTTTAGGGTTTCTGAGACCTAAATTAGAGTTCTGGAACCCTATTTAGGGCCTGAAACCCTATTTACAGCTTTTGAAACCCTAATTATGGTTCCAAAACCCTGTTTTCGGTCTCTGAAACCCAAATTAGGGTTCCGGAACCCTATTTTGGGCCGCCAGAAACGGAAATTAGGGCTCCGGAACCCTATTTAGGGCTTCAGAAACCCAAGTTAGAGTTTCAGAGACCCAAATTAGGGTTCTGGAACCCTATTTAGGGCTTCAGAAACCCTAATTAGAGTTTCAGAGACCCAAATTAGGGTTCCGGAACCCTATTTAGGGCTTCAGAAACCCTAATTAGAGTTTCAAAGACCCAAATTAGGGTTCCGGAACCCTATTTAGGGCTTCAGAAACCCTAATTAGAGTTTCAGAGACCCAAATTAGGGTTCCGGAACCCTATTTAGGGCTTCAGAAACCCTAATTAGAGTTTCAGAGACCCAAATTAGGGTTCCGGAACCCTGTTTAGGGCTTCAGAAACCCAAATTAGAGTTTCAGGGACCCAAATTAGGGTTCCGGAACCCTATTTAAGGCTTTTGAATTCCTAAATTACGGTTTATAAGTATTGAAACCCTGAAATTTAGCAGTTTTTAACCCAAAATAGGGTTTCAGAACCCCCCCAAAATCCGGCTCGGGGGGTTTTTTTGCCGAAAATCGGGCTTGGGGGGGCTAAACCCCCCAACCCCCCAACTACATGTATGAGAGTACCATATATGGTACCACCACAGTGGTCGAATGTGGGGGTACCATATATGGTACCGGTACCTTATATGGTACCACCACAGGCCCCGAACGTTGGGGTACCATATATGGTGACGGTAGCACCATATATGGTGCTAATACCCTAAGTACCGGTACCCTAAACGGCGCTAAGTGCCTGACTGTTGTACCTTGACAAGTACGGTGGACGTTAGGTAAGTTTAGGCCCAACCAGAATACAAGCTGAGCCCACCACACCCTTCTTTTACTTTCGTTACAAGCTGAAAAATAAGTTTGAATTCTTTTGACCTGGGTTCAAAATTATTCATCTCATGTATGAATAGTAAATGACTACAGAGTAAGTAGGACGGATGGCTACGTATACTTCGGCGCCCATCGGGGTCGGTCGAAACGTGGCGCACCATTTCAGTGCAGTTCCCAGCGATGGAAAAGCCATTCTGTAAGTATGTAAACACAACGGGTTGGTCTAAGAAGCAAAAAACAATCGTAACTCAAACAAGATGTAGATGCATTTCGCAAAGGCTGAAGTAGAGTGAAGTGCAAAGGAAACTGCATACGCACTCCGATTCTCATTTCTACAGTATAGTTTTTAGTTCCTGGCCTTTTCTCAAGATTCAGCGCCCATCGCCTTTACTGGGATTCGGCGGTACGCCATTTTTTTGGGGTGATGCGTTACTGATTTTAATGTTTAAAAAATTAATTACAGCTTAATAATTTGCATATTAACAGATGCCGCAATAACCGGGCAGTTTTCTCATGATTCTAGTCGTTTTTTGGCTGTCCTATTTAGTTGTAATAGCTAGATAAGCTTGGTCAGGCAAGCCAGTTTTTAACTTGAGTCGGTCACAAATCCCAAAAGCACGAGAAAAAATCGAAAAAACTGGCATTGCTTGCTTGTTTTTTGAGCGTGCGTTCCTTCCCACGTTTTTAGCTGCTCTGCCATTTTAACTCTTCACCCTACCGTGCTGTGCGTTGCGCTGCATAGGTTTTGATTAGTGTTTGACAGATTGATTCTGTGCCAATTATTATTAGTAAGAGATTCTGGGTTAGGTGTAGCTGGGGGGAGAAAAATCAGGGAAGGTCAGAAATGGACTATACATTAATTAATTAACATTCTTATGACTATACGACTTCGGAACGTGCCCTATACTGATGCGTAGCCCTAGGGGTATTTTTATATTTGGAAAACACCCCCGATTACCCTAAATATCCACGGCTTTTCAAAAATGTAATTCACGCTCCACATCTGGCTTGGAATGGGAAAACGACGACGAAACAAACTATATACCTCCTAGTCATAAGTTTTTGCTTATTCATATCATTCACAATCATAATAGTGAAATTTTTGCGGAAACAAGGAGTACAGTTAATTTCGTGGAAGCGGACCCAAATGTCGTCTTGATTTCGCAACTCACAAGGCCAACTTAAACGTTATAAAAGTTTTGTAAAAATTAAGACAATTTTTATGTGAAATAGGCCGAACTTAGAGAGCCCTGCTGACCGGGCTAGCTTAAATTTTGAGCCCCGGTCAGGGATATTCAGCATCACGCAGTGCCGAAAAATTGGATCCATGCACAGGTTGACCTGTGCCAAACGCATAAAATTTACATTTTAAATTAGATTTCAGTTGAACGCTTTGGGATCGGTCTCAAAAATATCTCCTGAAAAATGTTTACTGCATAAGACTCTGAAATACGCAAGGTGACTGCTAAGACTTGAAATAAGTGTTGGTTGACAATCAGAGCACAACCATTCATGTAGCAGATCATCCGCCGAAGGGGGGTTGGGGGTATGGCGCCGGCCGGGGGTCTGAGCCCAAATTTTGGGAGGGGGTCGGGCACTAAAAAACGCTCAAAAATCGCTATTTTCGGCTATTTTAGGCGATTTTGGCAATTTGTCTGTCTGAGTTTGCAAAAAATAGGGAAAATTTGCTCAAAAAATTACTTGCCGAAAATATCGAGGGGGTGGGAAAAATCGTATCGGGGGAGCAGACCCCCATGTATGAGCGAGCACAACTGACAAAGTCACCACCAGAGATGTTTTTATCACTCTGCATGGTCAAGAAAGTCGAATAACAACAGCATGACAACAACATAAACGATATCAGATATGAATAACGATACGTAAAGCAGATACCATGAAAATAGGTAGAACCGGAATGTTTGGAGAATCACTGAGACCGAACAGATGTGCGTGTATAACGCAGTACTACATACGAGTATAATACAGAAATACGCACATATCACTACCTTTTCCACCTTAAGCAACGAAAGAAAAAATAACTAGGAATGCATAGAATAGATAGCACCGGCACATCAGACTAGTTAAACACACGTATCGGACAAAGGAGAAAAATTACTAGTAGTACTTCGCGTATTTGTTTAAAGCTTCAAAGACGTACATTGTACAGTACATAGATAGAACAAAATTCAAGACACTTTTGGTTGCTTTTCCGGGAGAGGAAAGGACTCACGTTTGCGCTTGTCTTGTCTTCCCGTGCTACAACCAGTCTTTAATGTGAATAGATTGATGCGTGTACATATGTACATAGGTTTTAGCTATAGTACGTACTTCAGCGTCAAAACAGCCAGAAAAGGCGACTTTTGGTATGTCCTAAAACACTGCCTGCTTTTTGGTTCCCGTAATAGCCTTCCCGTTAAGCGGACGCCCTCTTATGTACGTACATACATGTATACGCTGGGTCGGCCCCTCAGACAGCTGTGCAGTCGTAGCCAACTTTGATGGTGGGATCGGTCAAGCTTTTAGGCGCTCTCTTCGTAGACTGAGGTTCATAGTGACCTAGAGACCTGCACGGGCCGGGCCCGGTCGCCCTACAGAGGATTTTTAGAGGATTTCAGCCGGGCCGAGCCACAAAAATTGCATTTTCATAAGGGCCGGGCCGGGCCCGGGCCGCAAAAATGGGTTTTCCGGACAGGCCGGGCCGGGCCGGGCCGTGAAAAAGGCGGCCCGTGCATGTCTCTACATATGTGACCGCTTCGATGGCAAATGTACCGAACTCAGAAGAAGAAGACCGCGTCGTCCAGCTAAAGCGCCCCTCAGCTTCTGTCTTTTGCTTCCACGCTTCAAATTTTAATTATATTAAAAGTGAATTTCTGCCTTAAGTAAAATATAAGTATAATTTTAAATATATTTTTTAGAAATTTACTAATACAAGTAAACTATTTGGCAAGTAAATTATAATTTTAATTATATTAAAAGTGAATTTCTGCTTTAAGTAAAATATAAGTATAATTTTAATTAAATTTTTTTAGAAATTTACTAATACAACTAAATTGTATGGTAAGTAAATTATAATTAAATTATATTTCAAATAAATTTACTTAGCGACAGTATTCCGGGAGAGAAGCAGCTGACAACAAAACGACAGAAATGTGAAGAGAAAAATTTCGTAATTTAGAACCGCAGCGGAAGAAAAAAAGCGGAAATTCTACGGCTAAAAATTTTTCGGTAAAACGCGCCATGCGCTGCGGATATTAAGGGTATAAATAGTCCCAAGTCCGGAGCGTGCCCCATACTGATGCGTCTCTAGGGGTATTTTTATATTTGGAAAACAGGCCCTCCGGAGCGTACCTATACTGATGCGTCCCCCTAGGGGTATTTTTATGTTTTTAAAACAGGCCCCCGCGGCGTGCCCTATACTGATGCGTCCCCTAGGGGTATTTTTATGTTTTTAAAACAGGCCCTCCGGAGTAGGGATGCAAATGGTATCCGGTATTATTTGGTATTATTCGGTATTATTTGGTATTTTCTAGGTATTTGGTATTATTTGGTATTTGGTATTTTTTATACCAAATAATACCAAATAGTTTAAATAACTAAACAGTTAGTTTTTAAGCGATAAATTCTGCATATTTTGCGACTGTATACCATGTCAGAGCTCTTCTGTTCAGAGTTTTCTCCTTATTTCTAATTTACTAAAAGTTTAACAATGCAGATACGCAGAACAAGACATCTCTTTACCGTTTCTGAGCAAGAAAACAATAAAGAATTCTGACAGGTTTAGCTTATAACAAACAACCATTCATGGAAAATTCTCAAAAAGTGGGAGGGGGCCCCCATGAAACGTTGCAAGGCGATTTTGGGGGAAGGGGATCCGAAAAATCGGGATTTTGGTACGACGTCGTTTATGGACGGCCCCTTTATCGAGACCGAGCCTGGACCGCAAACGTCACAACGTGATTGCCCATTTCCCGAGTAAGTGAAAAACCATCAAATTCTGCTCGTTTTCTTTCTCGGCATGACTAGATTTCTTTTAGATGCAACAAAAACTCTTCCACTGAGGCAAAACTTATATATTCTTGCAGAAAAAAACAAAAAGTATGACTTTGCGCTCATTCCAAACAGCTAGCGACCTGTTTATCAACTATTTGGAATTATTTGGTATTATTTGGTATAGAAAATACCATCTGCTATTTGGTATTTGGTATTTGGTATTTTTTATACCATTTGCATCCCTACTCCGGAGCGTGCCTATACTGATGCGTCCCCTAGGGGTATTTTTATATTTCGAAAACCGGCCATCCGGAGCGTACCTATACTAATGCGTCCCTTAGGGGTATTTTTATATTTGGAAAACAGGCCCTCCGGAGCGTGCCTATACTGATGCGTCTCTAGGGGTACTTTTATATTTGGCAAAACAGGCCCCCCGGGGCGTGCCCTATGCTGATTTAGTGATCATTAGACTCGCCAGGCGAAGGGCTTTCAAATGATATATGACATGACCATTTTGGACGATTTTGAAATTTTGGAATTTTGCCAAAAAAATTATCGATAATCGATAGTTATCGATAGAAATCGTCAATTTATATTTATTTATGATCATTAAACACTTTAGTTTTTGTTTGGGATCGGTTCCTGATTTTTCCCCCCCCCCAGCTACACCTGATCCGAGATTCTGTTAATTTTTTGTTTTATTTCCGAAGTCGCTGCTTCGAGGTTGCCCAAATAAATAGAAGAAGAACTTTTATCTCAACACAACAGAATAGAGTAGGTTAGGCCTATCAGCTTAGGACCTCAAAAAGTAAGGTAAGTCGGGGTAATTGGGCACACGATTTTCAGTTTTACAAAAATGTCTGGGCCCAAGTTGTTAGCAGCAGTGACCTGGGTTCAGGTCTGGAATTTGTTTACATACGCTGTACAAAAGGTTTGATGCTAAAATTACGGAGTACTGGTTTCCTCCTGGTGCCCTTGTGTTCCTATTTCGGGATCCGGACCCCCCACTAAATAGGCCGGGTAGTCTGCCCGTGCGCACTGTGTACTCCTAAAGCAAGCCTAGCTTGAATTGAGATCAGTTTCGTCGACCGGTCAGATTCGTCGAAATCTGACTCTTGTGGGTGAGTTTCGTCGACAGGCCGGATTTGTGGCGGATCAGTTTCGCCGACACAACAAAAAACCAGTCGGCTGAAGCATGTCTAAATGGTAATAATTGATGTCCAAAGGTAGCTCTGGTAGCTGGCAATAGGCGTGTAATTATGCAGTGCCACACATGACCTCATCGCAGTCAAGTGACCATTTATGCAATAGCAAACACCGAACATCCTGTCATCTACCCTCCAATCTGCTTCATGCTTTGGTACTTCCGCCCTTCTTTTACCATTGCCTGTCCCAACTTTGGTAGAGGGGTGAGCTGTTTATTCCCGGCCGTTTGCCATTGTTTGCCGTTTCTCGTTGTATTACAGACGCTGAAAAGTTTTCTAGTCGCATTGGGTTTCCTGATTATTTATTTGGTCCTAAAAGTTAGAAATGCGATGACTTTCCTCGGTGGTAGGATCGCCAACAAACCGGCCGGGAATTTATTGAGTCGACGAAACTGGCCTTTAGCCGGCACAGTTATAGTGGTTTAGGCCGCATGGCCACTGTGCGCGACGTCGTGCGCTCATCCTCTCGGCACGGCAAGTTTCTTGCCGCAAAGGGTTGGTCGTCGGCATAAAGCTCCACCCAGGCCACCGAAAGCTGGTGACAGCTAGTAGGTAAAATGGGAACCGACTGGATCTGCCGTTGAACCGAAGCCACTCCACAAAGCATGCCGCGTCGTGAAGATCTACGATGTCAGAAGCTGTCTGAGAAACCAACTATGCCGGGAGCCCTCTGGCATATGGGGCACCGGCGGCCGTCGGGAGCTGTCAGCATCATGGCATCGACACGCCGGCCGCCCTCCTGGTGACCGGTGCCCAGCAGAATGGCTAGGAGTGGCTGGCAGTGAAAGGAGGGCAACGTCCGAGATGACGAATCACGGGGGTAGCGGAATGGACCTCGAGTCTGATCGTAGGCCGTAAGCCCCCCGCACATCGGATCGGATCGGAACTGGCCTTTAGAAAGGAGGTCATTTGTCGGCGAAACTCACCAGTCGACGAAACTGATCGGTCGACAAAACTGATCAGCACCCCTACCTTGCTAATATACCTAGCTGATGGATTTAACTGAAGTTTCTTAACGGGGTAACTATTCATGACCACTGGAATAGTTTTTGACATTCCCGATCCTGAAAACTTCACCTTAATGTCGTAAATCTTCTTTTACATCTCTCTGTTTATTTAATAAGCTGCAATTTGGCAAACAACGACTATTCATTGGAACAGTTTATGAACTTCAAGGTTTGACTCAATAATAAACAACAACATTCCGGCCTTTTCAGTTCCCAGTAGACTACGTTGTCCGCTTTCCACTTCTTTACCTAAGCGTTCGTTTTATGTACCAACCCATACATGTAACAGGGGGTCTGCCCTCGCCCGACTTAGGCAGACCCCCGGATGGGGACCGCCCGAGACGATTTTTCCGACCCCCGTCACAAGTAATTTTTTGAGCAAATTTTGCAATTTCTTTCAGACACAAAAATTGCCAAAACCGCCTGTAAAACAGCACTTTTTAGCTGTATTTCAGCCCAAATTAGCGATTTTTGAAGATTTTTAGCTGAAAAAAATTGCGATTTTTGATCGTTTTTTTATTGTCCAACCGCTTCCAAAAAATTGGCTCAGACCCCCCTGCCCCCTTCGGCGGATAACCGGTTACATGTATGTAAATGTACCAAACCAATTATGTATAAGATCCCACCTATAATTTCAAACAATGATCCAATGTAAGTTGTTGTATGCCGAAGCTGTCAGTTCCGGTGCTTCCAGTAGTAGTACTGGATGCTCCCTTCCTTCAACTTTCTGTATGCGTCTTTGTGCTGTGACTTCATATGATTAATCAACGCACTTGTGGCCTGACCAGAATTGTTTGCTTGCAAATCTGGCACTCGTCCTTCTTGTCAGCAGGGCCGACGGCAACGAACGACCAAATAGGGCTTGTTTTAGTTTTAGGCATGATAAATCTATAGTATTCAAACAGTACGTCACTCTACAACTTTTTTGGCATAAAAAAGTTTAGCAAAAACAAGAAATATTAGTTAGACAGTATATTTTTCAACTTGCGCGCGCCTGCAAATCATTAATATTTGGTATTATTCGCTTCAGTATTCGGTATTTTTGTATTCGTTTACATCATTTCTCAGCAGTCAAATTGGTTGCACGAATTTCAATCAAGAAGGTAATGTGATTGCAGAGTGGGAGTTATCTGCCACCTAAATGCACTGATAGAGTAAAGAGCAAGGAAGAGCGTTGTGTGTGAGAGCGAGAGAAGAGAGAGGATTCGGAGTATTCGGCAGTTGCTGAGGCCAACACATTACACCCAAACATCATGAGCAGTTCGGAGTGTTTCAGGTACTCTTTGAAATCAATAAATCAAGAGCAAAGTAGAATTCACAGGCGCTTTACGGTATACACAGTCGGTCGAAAACATTCTTATTCCAATGCACTTCACAAGAAAACCAGTTAATTCCTACCGTTGAGGGCTATCAAGGCTTTGCTGGTGAAGTAACCGAGTGTGTGTGTCATCAGTAAAGCCTGGTTGTTATTCCTCAGCAGTAGGAATCTGTTTTATTATGAACTGATGGAGCAAGAAAATTATCTTTTCGGTCATTGCAAAATCACTGTTTCGACATTGAAGACAAATATCTCAAGAACTAACCAGAATATCTTGATAAAATTTATCAATCTTTCATTCAAATCGGTTGAGATTCATGGTTGCAAAAGTAAAAAATCTCCTAGGTTCTTTTTAATCACTCTTGTTCATTGCCAAAATCACTGTTTTGACTTTGAAAGCAAATATCTCAGGATCTAACCAGAGCATACATGTAACAGGGGGGTCTGGGGGGGTCTGCCCCCCACCCGACTTAGGCCAGACCCCCCCCCCGGATGGGGGACCCCCCCCCCGAGACGATTTCACCGACCCCCCCCTCAGATTTTTCTGGCAAGTAAATTTTCGAGCAAATTTTTGCAATTTTTTACACTTTCGCACACAAAAATTGCCAAAATCGCCTGCAAAACAGCACTTTTTAGCTGTATTTCAGTCCAAATTAGCGATTTTTGGCAATTTTTAGCCAAAAATTGCGATTTTTGTCGATTTTTGAGCGTTTTTTAGTGCCCACCCCCCTCCCCCAAAATTTTGGCTCAGACCCCCCCCGGCCGGCGCCAGACCCCCCCAACCCCCCCTCCCCCCATCGGCGGATGACCTGTTACATGTATTAACCAGAGTATCTTAATACAAGGTTCATCAATCTTTCAAGAATTTATCTATCTTTCTTTCGTTTAGAAAGGATTCATTTAAATCGGTTGAGGTTTGCGTTTACTACAGTAAAAAATATGCGGGGTTTTTTTTTACGAACTCTGTACAACCAAAAAACGTCTGTTTTACAGTCACTTCTGCCTTTTTCTAGATACATGTAGGGCAAACATGGGCCGGAAAAATCCGGCGGGGTGTGGAGGTAGTCTCAGGGGTCCACAAAGGTCCGAAAAACGCCATAAAAGGGAAATTTTTCTCCGTCCGGGAGCAGGGGAGGGGTAAGGGCGGCTGAGGGGAGACCCATGTATGATGTCGGGAGAGAGAAGGAGTGTTTCAGATGTCACGAGATAGGGCACTTTGCGCGTGAGTGTCCGAACGCAGGCGACAGCGGAGGTGGCGGCGGGGGTCGCGGAGGGTTCCGAGGTCGCGGTGGCCGTGGCGGCAGAGGCGGCGGTCGCGGCGGAGGCGCAGGTGATCTTTCTTTTCCTTGCTTTTCTGTCTGTCAGCCAACACCGTAGGTATTCTTAGATAGCAGTACGCACGTTCTCTTTGGTTTCTTCATCTGTTTTTTTTTGGGTGCAGTCGGTCTTTTTTATATTCTTTATCTGTTTTTTTGTCCGGCCGCTTGCAATCGTTGCACTCTTGTGTTCAAGTTTCTTTGGTGATCCGTCTCAGATACGTTCTAGACAAAAAAACAGCGGATCTCCAATTACAAGTATTAGTATACACGTGTAGGTGTAGGTAGTTGGGTACCATACATGGAAAAATGGGTTGGGCTAGTCAAAATCGGAAAATTTGAGGGTGAGCCTGCCGGTTTTGGCGGGGTCGCGGCGATTTTGGTGGATGGGGTCAAGAACAGAAGTCGGTTTCAGGTGGGTGGGTGGGGTCGTTTGGGGGGTCGAGCCCAAGTGGTGGTGGGCAAACCCCCGGACCCCCCGCGGTCGCCGCGTCAGTGGCTCAGTGGGTAGCTCGCTGCCTCTGAGTCACGGCGGCCGCTGCATCCCTAGTGGTTGTAGTGGTTCATCCTCTCGGCGTGGCAAGTTTCTTGCTGCAAAGAGTTGGTCGTCGGCACAACGCTCCACCCAGGCCACCGAAAACTGGTTACAGTGAGTAGGTAAAATGGGAACCAACTGGATCTGCCGTTGCACCGAAAGCCGCTCCTAAAAGCATGCCGCGTTGGAGGGAAGATCAACGACGTCAGGAGCCGTCTGAGAAACCAGCATTACGGCCTATACCGGTTTACTCCTCCTCCGCCGGGCGGCCGCTGGGAGCTGTCAGCACCATGACGTCACCACGCCAGGCACTCTCTTAGTACCTGGCGCCCAACAGCATGGCTTGAGTGGCTTGGCAGTGAAAGAAGGGCAAACGTCCGAGATGACGATATAAGGGGTAACGAAATGGACCGTGCAGGTCTGATCGTAGGGCCGTACATTGTACGACCCCCCCGCCAGATCGGATCGGATCGGATCGGACCCCCCGCGGTCCATGTATGGTTTGGTACCTGATTGTCGGATTACATTCCTACATGTAACAGGTACGGGCCAGCGTGGGGGAGTTGAATTTTCCGTCAGGTGGGGGTCGAGGGGGGTCAAAAATTTCAAAACGCTCGAAAACGCCTGGAAATGCTTTTTTAACACGTTTTTTCAGTAACGAGGCTAAAAATCGCTATTTTAAGCTGCAAAATAGCGTTTTAGTGCTAAAACCAAACAAAAAGTGATAAAAAGGGCTTCCAAAAACACTGATCTCTCTTAAACATAAGCAGCGGAAACGCCAAGTTCGGTTTCCAAAGGCTTTTCAAGCGAATTTTAAGCTAAAAATTAGTTATTTCTGAGCCAGTTTGTCAGTACTGCAGGGTTCGTGCGGGAAAGTCAGGGAGTCATGGAAAAGTCAGGGAATTTGGAGTCTGGTCAGGGAAAAATTTGATAGCAGCACCAAATGTTCCTGTCAGAACGTTGCACGACACCCTTTTGAAAATCAGTCTTCTGACTTTATATACTACTACTTAAACCTGAAAATTACCCTCTGAATACGGTTCATATGCGTTTTTCAAAGCCAATTTTTCAAAATTTTCTCACATTGGTTGCCGTTTCCTCACTCTGGTTGGTCACGGAATTTTGACATTGGTCATGGAAAAGTCAGGGAATTTTGCTATACAATAGCCGAACGAACCCTGTACTGGAGCATTTTTGGGTCGGGTGGGGGGCTAAACTGTCTCGGGGGGGGGTCGGTTGAGGGTGCTTTGGCCTTTCTAGCTAGGGGGTAACCCTCTAGTACACATGTATGATTACATTACTATCGTCGAAACGGACGTACATTTTTCAGAGCGCTGTGTAAATGCGGCGCCACGTTTGTCTGGTATCTCACGTAGCAGCAAACGGCGCCGGCGCATGTCAAACATATCTGGTTCCTTTGGTTTTAAACATTTTTAGTTCAGCCGATCGGATCGAGAACCGGTCGCGTTTATGTTTCACCGGCCGCCCACATATTTCGGCGCACGCTCCTTTTTTGTCTCCTATTTTTCATTGAAATCAGGGTCTTCCTCAAAAGACCTGTAGGTGAATTTTTGTGGGACCGGGCGAGGGTTGACCTCGCTCGGTCGTTAGCACTAATTAATTAATGGGCCTTTGCAGCCCGATGCTACCGTTGCAACCGGTTCGGTCACCGCGCACGCGACTGCACCGAGAGCCAGGACCGCTGCTACCGGTGTAATGGTGTTGGCCATATAGCCAGAGAGTGCACATCGGCCGATCAGACCGTCGGCAACAACAGAGGTACGGTAGCTCTGTGTGCCTCTCTCTCTACAGAGTGTCCCACGCTTAGTTTTCACGTTTGATTGCTGGTGGTCGGCCACTGTGTGAACAGAATTCAACCGAATTTCACACAAATACTAGTGCCAGAAGTAGCTTAGATGCCAGCTAATTTTCAGCTGTCTATGTCCGTTGCTAAATATGCTCACTTTCTGTTGGCTCGAGATATTCGGTGCGATTTGCCTGATTTTCAAGCGTAATTCTGGTTAAACTGGATTTGCCATGCCAGCGAACTCAACAGAAGTGGCAAAGAAAGAGGGGAGGGAAGCCGGCACAGTTGGTGTAGTGGTTTAGTCCGCATGGCCACTGTGTGAACGTTGTGCGCTCATCCTCTCGACGCGGCAAGTTTCTTGCCGCAAAGAGTTGGTCGTCGGCGCAAAGCTCCACCCAGACCACCGAAAGTTGGTGACAGCGAGTAGGTAAAATGGGAACCGACTGGATCTGCCGTTGCACCGAAGCCGCTCCACAAAGCATGCCCGCTGGAGAAGAAGATCTACGATGTCAGATGTCTGAGAGACCAACTGTGCTGGGAGCCCTCTGACATATGGGGCACCGGTGGCCGTCGGGAGCTGTCAGCATCATGGCATCAACACGCCGGCCGCCCTCCGACCGGCACCCATCAGCATGGCTAGGAGTGGCTGGCAGTTAAAGAAGGGCAACATCCGAGATGACGAATCACGGGGGTAGCGAAACAGACCACGAGTCTGATCACAGGTCGTAAGGCCCCGCAAATCGGATCGGAGGGGAGCGAAATGCATCAAAGCGGGTGTTTTTGAGTTCTGCAAGCAAGAAGGCAGTCGACTTGGTGTCTCACAGCACAGACTGCTGTTCCACGTAGAGTTTGCTGCTGCAAGCGCTGAATGAAGACAAGCCCGATCGTCTTGTGGAGTTTGTCAGTGGTTTTTGGAAGAGAAAGATCGCGACGATCAGTTTTCAGATCGAATCTTCTGGTCTGATGAAGCTGACTGGGTGGGCCTCTTTGAAACTTCATTCACTGATTTCACGTTTTGTTAAATAAACTAGAGTGTGAACTGGTATTGGGGTGTTTCTCAGGTATTGGGACCTAAAAATAGAAAAACAATGTTGACGTGAAAAAATCGAAAAGCTTGATCGATCCGATGATTAGGTTTAGGAAGCCGTTTTTGCGTTAATCATCTAAAACTTAGTAGAATTTCTTATAGTGCCCGCTTTTCTAAGTAGTACACCAGTAATTAATTTTTCTGTTCTTATCTTAAATAAAAATTGTGCTATTTCTAATGGCACAGAATGTACCAGAACCATACCTATTTAGGTGACACACACCCTTTAGGAAAAATTCAAGCGAAAATTGGAAACACGACTAAATCACGAATTATTAAGCACTAAAACTGTTAATTACTGTTAATTTTACACTCAGGATGGCTTCTAAATACTTTCTTAAAGGCTGATTTTTCAAAATTTTCGCGCCCTGGATGGGCAGTGGCCCAAGCAAGGCTCTTCAAAATTTTAATCGCAGCACAAAAAAATTCTGTGTACTCTGCTGGAATGTACCTGTTCACTGAAATGTCATTTTTGGCACAGCTTTCCAAGTATTGGGTATTTGGGATCTCCGGTTGTTCACACTCAACAATAAACGCTATATCTTTCAATGGGATATTGCCCAAAATTGACAGGCACCTAAGTTTCCCGTGGCACGACATTTGTGTGAATTTTTCTGATTGAATTCCGTTCACATAGTGGCGTGCTGTCAACGACCAAACGTGGAAGCCTCGGCGTGGGAGAACCTGTATTTCTCTCTCAGTTTCTATTAGACGTGCGTACTCACTAGAGGTGGTTGGCCGAGTAGTCGCTTCTTTGGTTGTTAGCACTTTTCTCCACTTTCAACTCGCCTCTTCACACAGCTCCTCTCTCTCTCTTCAGACGGCTGTTACAATTGTGGCGGATTCGGTCATTTTGCGCGCGAGTGTCCCCAGCAAGGCGGTGGCGGAGGAGGAGGCGGCGGTGGTGGCGGCGGTCGTGGTCTCGAGTGCTATCAGTGCGGCGGCGCCGGTCACTTCGCCAGAGAGTGTCCGAGCGGTGGACGCTCGCCAGGCGGACGCGGTCAGAAGGTAGGTAAACGCGAACAATCTACAGTATAGATAAAAAATATCCCGTCGCTTTTTTGACCTTCACTCAAACATTTTTTGTTCTCGGCCAGTTCTTAACTGATTGGGCTCAGATTGTCAGCCAAAATTAAAAAGACTATTGGCTAGGTATTTTGCAAGTCTGCTGCTGGTTTTATGAGCCAATAACTAAAAATCACGGGGCTCCACTGAAATGCTGCCGGCACAGTAGGTGTAGTGGTTTAGGTCGCAAAGTCACTGTGCCCGTGCTCGTGCGTTTATCCACTCGGCGGGGCAAGTTTCTTGCCGCAAAGAGTTGGTCGTCGGCACAAAGCCCAACCGAGGCTGGTGACAGCGAGTAGGTAAATGAGAGCTGCCTAAGCACCTAAAGCTACAATAGCAGCCACAACAACAACTACTAAATCTTGAATTTTACCCTCAGAATACCGTTTGTAAATGTGTTTTTCAGAGCCAATTTTTCAAAATTTTCTCACCCTTGTCAGAACTTCCTCACTATGATTGGTCAGGGAAATTTGACTTTGGTCAGGGAATTTTGCTCTGAAAAAGCCGCACGAATCCTGAACTGGCCGAGAGCGAAAGGTTTGAGTAAAGGTGAAAAAAGCGATGGCAGATTTTTATCTATACTACTGTAAAATAAGATGAGAGACAGTAAAGTAAAGCGGGTGTGTGTTTAGTGTTACAACTGCGGCAAGTTCGGGCACATCAGTCGTGAGTGCACGGATGAGGGAACGTCCGAGCAGAAGCGTTGCTACCAATGCCACGAACCCGGCCACTTGGCTCGCGACTGTCCCAACACATCGGCTAAAGGTAATCGAACTGCATTGCAATAGGCTAAAGCAAGATGGCTGCTTATGCAGGGTGGTCCATATTTTTATCTATCTGGGTGGGCTTTCACTTTTCTGTTTCGTCAATCAGTTTGGCTGAAATTTTAACACAACATTATGCACAAATGCTCAGAATTTTTACTCTCAAAGTTTCGACCAAGTCTGTCGCTTGAAACGTGGTTGAAGTGTAAAAATTCTGAGCATTTGTCCATGTTGTACTAAAATTTCAGCGTGGCGAACGCAAAAATTAGAGCAAGACGAAACGTGGGATGGATAAATAGGCCTCTTTGTAAAATTTCTTTCTTCGGATGCATGTCAAAATCTTGACGCTGGTTCGGACTTCTAAATTGGTTTTGCACTATAGCAATACGCTTCGCTTAATAGGTAGCTACAGAACAGATTATCGACCGAAGGGGGCTTTGGGCAGTGTTGAACAAAACCTTTTCTAGGTTGTTGGGTCGGGATCGCTGAAACAGAACAACTAATTAGGCTCAAATGTGATGCACTTCTTTCAATTTTTGGCGATTGATTTGTCTGACATACGTGTGCTAATAGTTCGGAAAAAATGGGCCGATTTCCCAAAAAAAGGTCTGCAAGTTTTTTGGAGAGCGGAAGACCGATGTATGTGGGACATTGTAAAAAGACAGACAGACAGACAGACAGACAGACAGACAGACAGACAGACAGACAGACAGACAGACAGATAGATAGACAGACACGGACAGACAGACACAGACAGACAGACCAGACAGACAGACAGAGAGAGAGAGACAGACAGAGAGACGGACAGACAGACAGACAGACAGACAGACAGACAGACAGACAGACAGACAGACAGACAGACAGACAGACAGACAGACATGGACAGACACGGACAGACAGACGCAGACAGACTGACAGGCAGACAGGCAGACTGACAGACAGACCAGACAGACAGACAGAGAGAGAGAGAGAGAGAGAGAGAGAGAGACACGCACAGAGAGACAGACAGACAGACAGACAGACAGACAGACAGACAGACAGACAGACAGACAGACAGACAGACATGGACAGACACGGACAGACAGACGCAGACAGACTGACAGACAGACAGGCAGACTGACAGACAGACAGACAGACAGAGAGAGAGAGAGAGACACGCACAGAGAGACGGACAGACAGACAGACAGACAGACAGACAGACAGACAGACAGACAGACAGAGAGAGAGAGAGAGACACGCACAGAGAGACGGACAGACAGACAGACAGACAGACAGACAGACAGACAGACAGACAGACAGACAGACAGACAGACCAGTTACCCGCGAGTGTTTCGGTGTGTGGTAGAGTTGGTCTGTAGTTTCAGACGGCAGCGGCGATGCCGATTAGAGCGGCGGTGGCGGTACGAAGCAAAATCTAGATCCTCTCAATAATCGGTGGGCTATTTCGTTCTCGTTGTTGTATGGCTACCGTGCGTGCGTAGTAGTTTGTTGTTGGTTTGAGCTGTCCTGTACATACCAAGTGCTTGCGCTTCTGATATATAATGTGCGCGTATACAAAAGTTAGGTAGGGGTGTGTGTGTGCATATTGCTGTGACGTTGCAGAAAGCTAGTTAGCTGTAAATGAGAAAGACAGCACCCAAAAAGGCTACGGCGACTCTCAGCTTATAAATTGTCGTCGTTCAGTGGAGCAACAGACCTGTCTGTCTTAATTAAATTGTAGTAATCCAGCAAATTAGATGTGTTAGGTAGATTTTTGTTAGGTTTAAAGATCTGCTTGGGTTGAACGCGCTGCACCTGAACTATAGGCATTCCTCTGGCTGGCGTACTAAGTTTGCGTGTGTGTGATACCCTCTATCTAGTGTTCTGTTCTGTTCTAAGAAAAAAGCGTGTGTGTGTGTTGGTTGGGAGGTGTTTAAATTCTAGCTTTTTTTGTTTACCAGCGCTATCCGTGCCTTTGTGCCCGGGCCAAAAAAATATGTTATGCCTGTTTTGTGTGGGGCGCGCGACTGATTTTTTGGCCAGTGCATAACGATAACTCTGTTTGGCTGGCTTTTCTTCGGAGGAAAATAGAGAGTATTTATAAGGAACTTTCATCGCACATCTGTCATTGTAGTGAGTGGTACGATGATATCAATATTATTATTATTATTATTACTACGATAGTTATAAGAGCCGTGAGAGAGGAATAAATGGTTTGTGGAGAGATAATCGTCATATCATTTTCTTAGCGATCCTTCCCATGCCTTCCGATGCATCTTGTACAAATTCATGGCGATCTTGGCGTCTTGAACCTGAAATTCATCTATGTAGTATGTCGGTTTGCACCAGTTTTTCAGCTGGACATGTTTTCGCTGAAACAAATTTGCTAAAGAAAAAACTGACTGAATCGTGTTCGGAAAGCTGAATCTGAACTCCGAGTATTTCGTGAGCCAGTTTCCTCAAAGAAGGTGTTCCTTTCTTTTGTTTGACCATTTGACGAAAGTTGGCAAATCGCGCAGTGTCCCTGATCAGTCGCCTGGGATGGGACAAACGCAATACCTGCAGAATTTAATCCTAGATAATGGTAGTAGTGATCAGACATGGGCTAGCATTTCGGCTTATGGGGGGTAGAATTTTCAATTCCTGCGGGGGGGGGGGGCTGAGGCGGTGGTAAGCCAAAAAGTCCGATTTTTGGCGAAAATCAGGGTTTTTGGCTTATTTTTCATTAAAATAAGTTAAAATTAGCTATTCTGAGCTCATTTACGCCTATTCCAGGCATATTTTTATCACAATTTTCCATACAAAATTCTTCCCAAAAATTCCTGATGGGGGTAGCGGCCGGCTGATGGGGGTAGATCAGAGCCTGATGGGGGGCCAACCCCCTCAGCCCCCCTTTGCCCATGTCTGGTAGTGATAATAAATTAATGGGGTACAGTCAAACCTATCATAGTCATACCTGCTGCAACATGCTTTAACTCAAATTTTCGTTGCACCAAAACTGCTAGAAAATGCGTGCACATTTTGTCATTTAGAATATACCTGGCTAGAAAGTTGATAGAACTCTCAGCAACACTTAGATAGAGCTAATGAACTCAAGCATGTTGGTTTGACTTGACGTTTGTTTTTATGTCTGCCATCGATTTACTGCCAAGAGTTTGACCGCCAACTATAGTTGGGAGTTGCATTGCGTCAGTGCTCTTAAAGGTGCGGGCTGTTTAATTTTTAGAAAATTATGAGTTCCGTCATCCAAATTGCAGAAGAAATTGATCGTTAAGTGATCCTTGACACATTTTCACCCCCTATCAGCCACTTGCACTTAATGGAGGTGCGCCGTAATGCTATAATATAGGGTATATTGCGGCACCTAGAAAAGTGTTGAACTTAAGGAGGTTTGACTGCATTGTCCTCAACACCGACCAAGGCCAAACAAACCGATACATCTATCAAACAGGGACGGGAGTAGGGTAGGGCATACATGTAACACCTCCGGGCTTTCCTTCAGGTGGGGGGTTGAGGGGGGTTTCGCCCAGAGGGGGTTCAAAATTTCAAAAAGCTCCAAAACGCCTGGAAATGCGTTTTTAGCACGTTTCTTTCAGTAAGAACGCAAAAATCGCTATTTTAAGCTGCCAAATAGCGTTTTAGAGCTAAAATAAGCCAAAAATGACAAAAAAGGCTTCTAAAAACACCGATTACTCTTAAATATCAGCAGTGGAAACGCCATATTCGGCTTCCAAAGGCTTTTCAAGCAAATTTTTGGCTAAAAATTAGTGATTTCTGAGCCAGTTTATTAGTACTGGAGCCACTACCAGCACTAGTATTTTTGGGTCGGGGTCGCTTAACCTGCCTCGGGGGATGGAGTTCCAGATAAGGGTAACCCCCAATCAGCGGAAACGCCAAATTCGGTTACAAAAGCCTTTTAACTGGATTTTTAGCTAAAAATTAGCTAATTCTGAGCCTGTTTGTTAGTACTGGAGCCGCTACTAATACTTGTTATGATGGGCCGGGCAAGGGGTTCCTAATACAGGGTGTCTCAAAAAAATGATCACATTTCTTTTTACTGCCATTTCCGCAAATTTTGACAAATAGGCTGAAATTTGGATCATATGTGCCAAAATTCGGGGAATTTTATGTGTTAAAGTTTGGTGCACTAGGCTTGACTCATTCCCGAGAAATTTAAAAAAAAGTGAACTTTGGTAATTTCAATAGTGAAAGCCGGTCACCGAAAAATGGAAACATTTCCTTTTCCTGTATCTTTCCTAATTCTTGTCGGAATTGGATGAAATTTGGAGTGTAAACGCAGAAGTTCAGGGTAATTCGTGTGTAAAAAGTTGACGCATGAATTCCAACGCTATCGTTAGAGTTTAGGCGATAATGTAATGTAACGTTTTTTCGGTGACCGGCTTTTGCTATTGAAATTACCAAATTTCACGTTTTTTGAAATTTCTCGAGAACTAATAGTGCACCAAACTTTAACAAATAAAATTCCCCGAATTTTGGCACCTATAGGCCAAATTTCAGCCTATTTGGTCAAAATTTGCGGAAATGGCAGTAAAAAGAAATGTGATCATTTTTTTGAGACACCCTGTATTAGGAACTCCTTGCCCAGCCCATCATAACAGGTATTAGTAGCGGCTCCAGTACTAACAAACAGGCTCAGAATTAGCTAATTTTTAGCTTAAAATCCAGTTAAAAGGCTTTTTCTTCTTAACACAAACCTTAAAGTCATTGTGAAGTGCATGTCCAACTATTACTCTGCCTGTCATCAGTTGGTTAACTTCTTGTTGCACCACTGCGAAAGGTTCTCCTAAAGCTCTGCCGCTAGGCATGAAACCAATTGGACAAAACTTGCCACTACACTTTCCAAAATTGTCCACCTTTTAAAAACATGCTAAGTAGACTGACCGTTTAGAAACTGTTGGTTGTTTCGTGAATACAGTACAGGATGCCAAACAATGTTAGTCCCCTCCCCAAAGTAAACTAAACTAAAGCATGACAGGAAAAACGTACCGGTAAGTAGGATACTATTTTATTGTTGGTTTATACTCACAAGCTGAATAATGAGTGTTCCCTCTATTGGTATCATGAACAACTTGGAGGGAGATAAGTTGTCACTTTAGTCTTCCTATGTGGCTAGTCTTCAAGCTGTTCATGACGTTGAGTTTGAGTGTAAACCCACAATAAAATCTATACATGTTGTTAGGAGGGTTTTAAGTCCCAGGCGCGGTTTTCGGCAACCCCCAGCCAAGTCGGGTTCAAGCCCTCCTAAGCCCCCCTTTGCCCATGTCTGTCTGAAGCATACATGTAACAGCTCCGAGCGGACCTGGGGGGTAGGGGGTTTCCTCAGGTGGGGGTTCGAGGGGGGTTTCGCCCAGAGGGGGGCCAAATTCAAAAAGCAGCAGTGGAAACGACAAATTCGGTTTTCAAAGGCTTTTTAAGCGAATTTTAGGCTAAAAATTAGTCATTTCTGAGCCAGTTTGTTAATACTGGGAGCCGCTACTAGTACTTGTATTTTTGGGTCGGGTGGGGTGGGGTGGGTCCCTTAACCTGTCTCGGGGGGGTGAGGGGGTTGGCCTTTCCAGCAGGGGGTAACCCCCCAAACCCCCCTAGTATATGTATGGTCTGAAGCCCTAAATAGCATACATGTAACAGGGGGGTCTGGGGGTCTGCCCCCACCCGACTTAGGCCAGACCCCCCCGGAAGGGGGACCCCCTCCGATTTTTCTGGCAAGTAAATTTTTGAGCAAATTTTTGCAATTTTTTACAATTTCAGACACAAAAATTGCCAAAATCGCCTGCAAAACAGCACTTTTTAGCTGTATTTCAGCCCAAATTAGCGATTTTTGGCGATTTTTAGGGTTTAAAAATCTCTAAACAGCGTTTCACGAATGCATTTTAGCTCTTGCAGTTCAGACAGGATTTTTAGCCCATTTTTAGTCCACAAAACCCCGTTTGGACATATAGTCCTGAAACCCTATTTTTGACCTGAACAAGCAGCCAAAGCCCTGCTACATAAATGTAAAATGTTTTACTTGTGAGTACTTTCATTTTTTTTCGATTATGCTTAGTTTACTCAGGGAGGAGGGGGTATCATTGCTTGACATTCTGTGCAGGTCACGGCCTTTCTTACCTTGTTTCAAGTGACCTGCGCGAACGCCGCTCACATGCGTTCTATAGTCTGTCACCTTGTCTGTGGGCGTGACATACTTATCATAGACACAGTGCCCGTGCAAATTAACTACCGAAACTCTGGCTAACATGTCATCTTTGCCCTCTAACCCGGTGCCCACATACTCGCAGTCAATTGCGATAACTTTGGTCAATCTGAAAGGCAATGCCAGTCAATCATCAACAAGATGGAGTGACAGTTTTTCCAGCCTACTTACTCCGCTGCAGCGGACGAACTCAGCGCTTCAGACTGCTTTGAATCCACGCTCTTGGCACGTTTTCGACGATTCTTTGACTTTCTGTTTGCTACTCGGGCGTAAGTGTCTGGGCGAGTTTTGGATTCGGATTCGAGTTTCTGGAAAAGAATGTTTTTAAAGGGGGTTTGGAATCGGTTGCTGACACCTGTTTCAGCGATCTCCAGTTACATGAGTACTGGTCTGGACTTAAGTTCAAGGGGTTTCGTTTATTTCTGGTGGGCTCTGTCATTTCGTATTACGTTTCTTCGGTTAGGTCCTCCTCACAACAGAGAGCAGATCTTTTGTGGTGAACTGATCTGCCAAACCAGCTTAAAAAGTCCTGCCGGCCGCTCGTAACGTAAAGCTTTATAGACAAAAAGTAAAAAGCACCGTAGGTAGACACCGTAGCACTGTCGCCTCACCGGACCGCAACCCTGTTCATTCTGGGAGGAGGCCCATTCCCCCCACTAGAGATGCAACCGTAAAGAAAAATACCGGATAGTGCTTCAGATCTGAAAAATACCGGATTATCCGGTATTATCCGGTATTTTAACCGGATAATACGTAGAAAATACCGGATAGCGGATACCGGATAGTGTTTGGGAGCTAAAAAATACCGGATTATCCGGTATATACCGGATAATACCGGATTACGGTTGCATCTCTACCCCCCACCCGGCGCTGCCGCGGCCGGATTACGGTATGCGCTATCTGCTCTATGTTTGGTGTGAAAATATATTTTCTTCCCCTCCGCTGAGGTTTTTGGGAGGTCAGAAATGATTTTTTATTTGGAAAATGCGTCTCTAGGAGTTCTTTTTTGTTTCTAAAACAGGCTCTCCGGAGCGTGCCTATACTGATGCGTCCATCTAGGAGTATTTTTATGTTTTTAAAACAGGGCCTCTGGAGCGTTCCTATACCGATGCGTCCCCTAGGGGTATTTTTATGTTTTTAAAACAGCGTTCCTATACCGATGCGTCCCCTAGGGGTATTTTTATGTTCTTAAAACAGGCCCTCCGGAGCGTTCCTATACCGATGCGTCCCCTAGGGGTATTTTTATGTTTTTAAAACAGGCCCTCTGGAGCGTTCCTATACCGATGCGTCGCCTAGGGGTATTTTTATGTTCTTAAAACAGGCCCTCCGGAGCGTTCCTATACCGATGCGTCCCCTAGGGGTATTTTTATGTTCTTAAAACAGGCCCTCCGGAGCGTTCCTACACCGATGCGTCCCCTAAGGGTACTTTTTTGTTTGGAAAACAGGCTCTCCAGAGCGTGCCTATACTGATGCGTCTCTAGGGGTACTTTTATATTTGGAAAATTGTCAGGCCCAGACCCAACCCAGGCCTCCAAAAGTCGGTGACGGTAAATACGTAAATGGGAACCGAACTGGAGCTGCCGTTGCACCGTACCTGATAACAGCAAAGGGGAGGGATGTTTGCACTTGCAGGCAGGTATTCTGAAAATAATTGGCATACCGGGTATTCGGTATTTATAAAAATTGCAACTACTTGGAGATTTAAGCTGTTCTGTTTTAGTGCTTTTACTACCACTTCTCTGTGAAGTCGTTTAAACTTCGCGCGCTTTGTGTTGTTTCACATGCAGCAATATTACAGTAACCCGCCGCGGCAGCGCCGGGTGGGGGGAATGGGCCGGGAATCTTAATTCTCGCGCGGGGTCAGTCCCATGGACCACGGTATACACATGGACACGAAGCTGAAAATTCCCCCTATACCACAGTTGCGCGACCCCGAAAATCGACCGAATCAACAAACTGGTGAGGGGGTTGCACCTTCCTCTAACTCGCGCCATAGAAAATCACCCACCGCTGAGACGGCGACCAAGTTATAAACACTAATTTACGCGATTTGACCCACGCGGCTGTTTTGAACCCGCATTTCTCTAATTCTTCTTGAAATTAAGTGCGGTTTTTTGCGTAAATAATCGGATCCGGTCATGCTATTGCCGTTTTAGCATAATTTTTGCTTGTAGCGCCAGTTATGCAAATCTGTTGCCCATAAATAAAAATGGTACCAAGTGCACCATACAAAAGTTCTTCGCAGACGGATGTTTTTAGATCGCATTTTTCTAATTTTTCATGGAATCAAGTGCGGTTTTTTGCGTAAATTATCCGGTCATGTTATTGGCGGTTTTAGCATAACGTTTTTGCTGTAGCGTGAATTTTTGAAAACCATTGGCCATACCTAAATGAAGGCTGTTTCAACTTCGTATCCATGTGTATACCGTGGTCCATGTTTGTGCACATACACACATTCAACAAAAAAATGCAAATTTTTTGGTAGAGTTTAAGCCAGAAATGTTAGAAAAATCAAATCTTTCAACGTTTGCAGCTTGAAACCTTGGATTTTGGATAGCTAAAAATTGTTACGTGTGCCATTTTAAGACCATTCTGTTTATTACTGCTGTTGCGACTTTCAGCGCAAATGATTTTTAATGTTTACATTTTTGTTAAATGCCGGCGCGCGCGATTGAGAAAGTGTGTGTGTGTGGTGTGAGTGTGATTAAGCCAGAGAGGCGAGCTGTACGAATAAAAAACTTCTCGAAACCTACGGCCAGTTTCGAAATGGCGCTGCGAGTAGGGTGATGAAGAAAGCAGAGCACATTGTGTTCAGACATGTTGCTTCTGAGGACAACCCAGCAGATGTGGCATCTCGTGGAATTGCTGTGGAAGACCTCAAAGATCATGACTTGTGGTGGTACGGCCCACACTGGCTTGGCAAGCCAGATCAGTGGCCTGATGACAAAGTACCTGAACCTTCTGAGCAAGAAGAAGGCAAAATTTTCTATGAAGCCAGCTGCAATGTGGCCAGCACTGCTCCTCCAGTTCTTTTCATGGATGCCAACAGATTTTCTTCTCTGATTAAGCTACTGCGTTCAACAGTCTATGTGATGAGGTTTCTGAAGAAGATCAGCAGCAAGAAATCTGAAAAAGGTAAACAGTTCAGCACAAAGCTGATCAAGTTCAAAAACAATGGACCAATTTCGGCTGAAGAAATCAGTGCTGCCCAACTGCAGTGGGACAAAACGGTACAACAGTGTGAGCTGTCAGATGTCTATGATGCTGTTGAAAAGAATAGACCAAATCAGCTGAAGAAGCAGCACAATTTGTTCATGGATGACGATGGTATCTTGCACTGCAGGGGCAGAATTCAAAAGGCAAACTTGGCTGTTTTGGCTAAACTACCCAAGTTATTGCCAAAGAAGTCGTCATATACTATGTTGGTCATTGAACATGAACACAAGAAGCAGTTTCACGCTGGTCCTATGCAAACTTTAGCTGCAGTCAGACAACATTATTGGATTCCTAATGGGCGACAAGTGGTCAAGTCAACCATACAGCATTGCCTGATCTGCAGAAAGTGGTCTGGAGGTCCATTTTCTTTACCAAACATGCCAAACTTGCCACCTGCACGAGTTGTTCAGTGTCGCCCATTCCAGAACGTTGGTCTGGACTATTTGGGTCCAGTTTATTTCAAAGAGAACGGTGGAGCTGAAAAGGCTTACGTCTGTCTAATCACTTGCATGACCACACGAGCAATTCACTTGGAGCCAGTTTTCGACATGTCATCTAAACAGTTTCTGGCAGCCTTTAGGCGTTTTATTGCCAGATGTGGTCAGCCATCAGTGGTATTGTCTGACAACGCCACCCAGTTTAAGCTCACTCAGTCCGCCATGGAAAAGGCTTTTCAAGAAGTGACTGTGGCTCCAGATGTGCAGAATTACTGGGCCAACAATCAGATCAAGTGGCAGTACATCTGTCCAGCAGCCCCTTGGATGGGTGGTTTTTATGAACGATTGGTTGCTCTAGTTAAAATGGCTTTCAAAAAAGGAGTAGGCCGACTGTTGCTGAACAAGGACGAAATGTTCACATATGTGGCCGAAGTTGAGGCAGTGGTTAATTCAAGACCGATTACCTACCTGTACTCAGATGAAGAATCCATGGAAATTTTGCGTCCAATCGATTTCTTATTGAATGGTGCTATGGTTGAAGCACCTGCGTTTGATGAAAACGACATGGATCCTGACTACAAGCCAAAATTTGACTCAGCTGAAAAGCTCATCAACTTCTGGAAAAGGCAACAGAAATCGATTGACCGATTTTGGCAAATCTTCAGCACAGAGTACCTTCTCAGCCTCCAGGAAAGAAAGAACATGCACCCGATCAAGAGAGCTGCAGTTCATCGCCAGCCAGAAATGGGGGAAGTGGTATTAGTGCAAGATGAGCTGCTGCCGAGAGGTTCATGGAAAATAGGACGGGTGCAACAACTGCACAGAGGCAAAGATGGTGAGGTGAGATCGGTTGAAGTGCAACTCACTACCAACAGAATTTTGGAGCGACCTGTCAACAAGCTGCATCCACTTGAGGTTGCTAGGGCTCAAGAAAATCCTGTCACAGCGGCAAAAGTTGCCCAGTCAGTCCCTCCACAGTCAACATGTAAAGACATTGCTGATCGTGCAAAGCCAGAATCAGCCCAACCTAGAAGAAGCGCAAGACTTGCCGAAAAAGCAACAATGATTAATCTGACAGTTCTGACACTCTTCGCCTTTGCGCTTCTTCCCCTTGTTTCCAGCTCTCAGTTTAAGATGATAAACAATTGTCCGCGAAACGTTGCTAACTTGTCCATTCTTGCTTCATCTAATTGCAGCCGTGATGCAAAGTGGCATCATTTGGAAATTTGTTCTGATCCTTACTGCTTCAATGTGCATAAACCCAGCCAAAACTTTGAAATCACTTTACCAGCTGAGGTACTGGTACACGATCACTCTGTTAGTGTCTATGGTTGGCACAATGGTCATTTGGTTCTGAATGAATCGAAGTCTTGTTCAGGACAATCGATATGCTTGCTGCTTACTTGCCACTTCTGCAAGATCCGGCTTGCAAATCCAGAGTGCATTTCACCAATGGTCTGGATCCTTTTCTCCCTAGCTGTTGTGAGCACAGTCACTGTGGGCTGGATTTGGTTCAAGTGTTGGCTTCTTCAAAGACCACAAACCAGGCAAGAGCAACAAGAAATCAAAGAACTCGACAGTCTGGAACTGACTGATTTTCAACCCAATCAACCATCTGTCCATCAACATGCAATGGTTGATTCAACTTTGTCAGTGGCAAGCGAAGTGACTCCTAGCCTTTCGGCTGGGTATCAGCCAAGATCTCAGTTCTCACTCACTCTGCAAATCACAACCATTGTCATTGGGTGTTTGACCATTTTTGGTGTGGATGGATGTGCGGAGATCACTACCTTGACTGCCCATGATTCTCTTTGTTCAGTTTACAGCAATGGCACAATGGACTGCATTTTTGATGAAACCACAAGGATGACACTAGTGCCACAAGGACAAGACTCATGCTTGTTAATCAAAGGCGCAAACATGGAACCAATTGGCACAGTTGTCTTTACAGTAAACAAGATCGCTCTCAAATGCCAGGCCAAGAATGAATATTTCTCGCGATCTTTTGAGATGAAGGTGGTTTCAGCCAAACGCTGTTCAGGGGCAGGCTCTTGCAAGACGCACAAATGCGAAGTGGTTAAACAAACGACAAAAATCAAGGAGTTTGATGGAGAGCCCAATGATTCAATCGGGTACAGCTACTGTCAAGAGTCATGCGGTTGTGCTGGCTGTGGATGCTTCTTCTGCACTTATGCCTGTCTATTCTACCGAACATTCGCTGTTCCAACTTCAGAAACAGTGTTTGAAATCATTTCATGTCCAGTGTGGAAATTGTCAGTCAGAGCTCAAGTCCGAGTTATGATGCAAGGCAAAGTCAGCAGTACTGAACTGGAACTGGAACCTGGTGTGCCACAAAATTGGAACAATTTAGAAATAACGATTATTTCTTCTGTCACACCGCCAGCTCCAGTATTGAACAAACACTTCATAACTGATGGCCAGAGAATTGCTGTCATTGATGCATCACCAGCTGGTCAACCAGTCAGTGGAACTGTGGGCGAAATCCAGTGTGGTTCTCGTGAAAAGGCTCAAAAATTTGATTGCTTCCTGGCCAACGATCCATGTGTCTGTCTTGGTGAAAGTGATCATGTCAGATGTGACTGTCCAGCCAGAAGCCTAGAACCACTTTTCTCAGATGTTGAAAGTTTGCAGCCCATTGAGCTTGGTGGATTGACAATGAAAGGCACAGCAACTGATGTTCAAGCAGAATTTAATGGTCTTGCGGCGATGGAACTGCAGATCAAGCTAAATGGATACAAACTTGCTACAAAACTGGACAAGAACTTGTGTACCATTAAACCAGTGTCATTCAAAGGTTGCTACTCATGCCTGACTGGTGCTAAGCTCAAGTATTCCTGCCATACTGACTTTGGCACAGCCCTGGCCCACGTTCACTGTGGGTCTGAAATCAGCTTTTCAGTTGAGTGCACGGCCGCAGGTGTTTCAGGTACTGTAACCTTTGAT
Source organism: Sabatieria punctata (assembly GCA_030248155.1). Taxonomy (NCBI): domain Eukaryota; kingdom Metazoa; phylum Nematoda; class Chromadorea; order Araeolaimida; family Comesomatidae; genus Sabatieria; species Sabatieria punctata. The sequence continues at coordinate 112,310 of JASANB010004616.1, read as the reverse complement.
ACAGACAAATCAGACGTCGCTGAGCGTTGCGAGGTTATTTGCCCAGCTGGGGCAACCACATTTGGCCTTCAAGGTCATTTGAGTTTCATTGAAAGGCACCGCTCAGGCTATATTACTAGCTCTGTGTCTGGCAAATCTAAGTTTGATCGCTCATCATTTGACATGAGTAATATATTCACATATTTTTCCGGAAACTGGTTGCACAATATAATCTAATAGCCCTAATAGCTGTAGCCTTTGTGTGTTGTCAGTGTTTCGCTGTGTTGATGTCCTGTGTCAAAAGTTGGTTTAATCGGACTTGATTGTCGTCTATAGGCGTAAATAGGTTTTTGTCTGTCGGGAGTGTTGCGACTTTCAGCGCAAATGATTTTTAATGTTTACATTTTTGTTAAATGCCGGCGCGCGCGATTGAGAAAGTGTGTGTGTGTGGTGTGAGTGTGATTAAGCCAGAGAGGCGAGCTGTACGAATAAAAAACTTCTCGAAACCTACGGCCAGTTTCGAAACTGCAGCAAAAACATCTAATTTTAGGATTCTGTTCGAAATTTTTATGGCTTTTGCTGATCAAATGCACATTCATTCACAAAAATACACATTTTATGTACTGTTTGTGTATGATAATGTTTATGTGTATACACATTCAAAAAAGAATGTGAATTTTTGTGTATGGTAAATAATGTGTGTATACGCAAACAACAGTATTTCCACAATTACAGACTGTAATTTACAGTACGTCTACGTATCTTGCAGTGAACTGTCGCTGTCGCTCGCTCAGCTTACTAAGCCGCCGACTGAAGCATAATCGATATAATTTATTCTTGGTACGATGAAACTAAATAGTAGGCTAGCTAACCTAACTAAATAGTAGTAGTGCTCTAACCTTCCAAGCACCGAGTGATAAAATCGTAAAGGAATTGGAAACGTTTCCCTTATCTTTGTGATGTGTGCGTGTATTTTTTTCGCAAGTGTAATGCAAAATGCATTAGATCAACCTTTGCAAACTTGTTCACATGATGAATACGCGAACATGTATGTACTACTGGCGTAATATTGGACGTAGGTAAACGTTTCAATTGCACTTTTGCCGGCTTGTAAAACGACAACGAACCAAAAAATATTTCGTTTCGGCCAGGACAAACCTGTTTTCTCCTGTCCAATTTCCAGCCAAAACAACCTCATACTATCGTGCGTAGTAGTGGCACATCTCGCTCGGTATCTGTCAGTTAGTCCATCTAAATTTGACTAATGAACTTCAAGAAAACAAGTTGCAACTCTTGAGAAAAATAGTCATTTTCTAAAGATTTCACTAAAAGCTACATTTGTCAGGTTCAGATTTTCACTAAGAAAATAATTTTACAGACCGACCATGAATTTCCCGAGTCTGTTAATTTTGGCAATTTCGCTACCAATTACCTACCAACTTCCCACCGACGGCGTAAGCTTCTTGGATAGTGGATTTTCTACACTTCTCCGAAGAATTGTGCAACCCCTTTGCCAGTCAGAACACTTGGGGTCGACTGGCGCGACGCAGTGTTCGCAATAAACATGATGCACCCTGAGATGTTCGTGCTAGCCGACCATATGCGCTCTATCCAGACACTGCACGTAAGCAACTTCTATCTTTCTACATAAACCATTGCCTTTCTAATGCTGTTCTTTTTTTGAACAGAAAGATCTTGAGATGCAACTCGCACACGTGGCGCACACAAACGATTGGTTGTCTTCGCTCCATCAAAAGGTATACATTACGTTCCCATTCCCGGTACATACCGTATATTCTCGATTAGGGGCTGTGCAAAAATGACGTCATCGGTTAGGGGGGAGGGGGCTTTGCCAAATGATGACAACCGATGACAAGGGGGGAGGGGGGTTCGGCCAATGATGACGTCACTTTTGTCTCATAGGGAAATTTTGAGAAACTAGCCTTCAAAAACGCATTTAGGTTAAAATTAACAGTTTTAGTAGTATGAGGAGGCCTGGTTGGGATTCTGACCAATAAGGACGAGAAAATTTTGAAAAAGTAACTTTCAAAGTCGCATTCTGGTCTTGTTTTGTTTTTGTTTTGTTTTTTTGAGTTCCACTGCCCTTTCAGCTCAGGACACCCCTCGCACTTTTCTGAGCCCTTCACTGGGGTAGCCCTGTCCAGTGGCGTATCCAGGATTTCGGAAAGGGGGGTTTAAATATTAGAGTGCCTGTTTGGGCCGCTGCCCAACCAGGGCAATAAAATTTAGCAAAATTTACTTTCAAAAACGCGTTTAAAACACATTCCAGGGTTAAAATTAACAGAAATTACAAGTTTTAGTAATTTAAAGTGGCCTGGTTGGGCTTCTGCCCAACCAGGGCGAGAAAATTCTGAAAATTTAGCCTTCAAAAACGCATTTAAAAGGCATGCTGAGCACAGAATAGACAGTTTTGGTACATAATTCATTAGTTTCTCTTATTTTTGACAGACTTTTTCTTCCTACCTCCGCCACCGCAAAGGGGGGTGTACCCACTACATTACCCACCCTACACCCATACATGGGCCGGGGGGGTAAGGGGGTATACCCCTCCCCCTCGGTCGGCCATACCCCCCTCGGTCGGCCATACCCCCTTCCCCCACCCCCCTCCCGGAGGGAGGAAATTTTCGCTTATTTAAGGCAAAATAGGCGTTTTTTTGGCCTTTTTTCGGGGGTGGGGACCCCCCCCCCCCCGAGGTCTCAACCCCCCCACCCCCCTCCGGATTTTTCCGGCCCATGTATGCCTACACCCCCCGTGGATACGCCACTGGCCCTGTCTACAAACAACCCTCCCCTTTGCTGCCAATAGGTGCAACGGCAGCGCCGGTTCGATTCCCATTTACCTACTGGCCATCACCGGCTTTCGGTGGTCTGGGTTGGGCTTTACGTCGACTACTTCCAGTCGCTTCAATCGGTTTCCAACCCACAAACAACCGCTCTAACGAATGCCGGGGCCACCGTGACACACGGGATAACGTAAACTACCCATGGCCAAGACGCGACGGTCCCCATTAGATCCCTGCACAGGCGCCCGGTAGAGAATTTTGGTTTGGTTGTTCCGGTTGGAGCCTGCCCGGGATGGATTGGGTTACTTTTTAAAATCTGGGTTGTACTTTTTTTTAGCCAAAACAAGCTTTTCTTTCAATATGTTTTATGTTTAGGTTTGTTGCGTCATTAGAAATGTTTCTTTTATACGTACTATACTGTACATAGTTCTCGCACAAGTGATTTTGCAAGATACTTGGCGTACTACCTTCACCAGAAAGGATAATAACCGCGTCGATGACTTTTTCACTGAATTCGATAAATTAGCAGATTTTCAAATTTTTTTCTTTGATTTCCTTAAAAAAAGGAAAATCTTCTGAAAACAAACTGTTTCTAAATACGGAAAATCTAGAAGATTTAGAGGAATAACTAGAAGAATCTAAGAACTATTATCCCAAAATTTGCTCATTTTAATGCAGAAAATTTTGCAAATTCGGGGGGGGTTGGAAAAAAGTGACGTCATTTTTTTCGCTTTTAGAGGGGGGTGTGGAAAATGATGACAACCGATGACAAGGGGGGGTCGAAAAATGGCCAAAAATCGATGACGTCATTTTTGCAAGGCCCCTTAGAAGCCCTAGACGTTGAACCCTCGAAAAACGTTCGTTTAGCCTATCAGCTTATCAGACGAGAAGAACTGGTCAAACCCCCACCAAGCTAACGATCGGTCGATTTACAACGATTAGAAGAAAGCTTATGAACTGTGGCTGGTCAGTGAAATTAGTTTTATCACCGTCGGGCATTTTACGATAGATATTGACAAAAATAATAAGCCAAAAATCGAGCCATCCCCTCAACCCCCTCACCATTCGAAAATTCTACCTCCCCTCAGTCGATGTCTGCGTGGTGTTAACACAGTATGACTGCGCTGTCTGTCTGTGTTTGTGAAAGGGGCAGATTGTTTGCAAACTACGTACATATGTCAAACTGCATACGAATACAATCGGACAGCCCAATTTAGCAGGCATCAATTGAGAACAAGGTCATTGCCTTGATTTCCAAAACAATTTTCATAAAAACACGGTAGGCCTGTGCTGTACTCTGACTCTGTTTTTTAAAGGGGCAGATTGTTTGCAAACTATAAGCTGCATACGAATACAATCGGACAGTCCAATTTAGTAGGCATCAATTGAGAACAAGGTCATTAGCTGACAGTTTATAAGCAAAGCGCAGGCCTTGATTTCCAAAACAATCTCCAGAATGACACTGCATGCCTGTGCTGTACTCTGCGTCTGTTTTTCGCTTGTTTCTGGCGCTCTAAAACCAGAGTATAAGGAAGTTTTGGATGCCCACAATGCGCGCCGCAGCAGATTGGCATTGGGAAAAGAGTGTGGTGCTCCAAAAGGCAGGTACATGAAGAAGTTGGTCTGGGACGATTCTCTATCTGCCGAAGCGCAAGCTTACACTGACAAGTGTATTTTCGAACATGGTATAACTTTATAAGTCTTAGTAGCCTGTCTGTCATCTTCGAAAATTTAGATCCCAATCTCAAACGTGGAAGTGAAAATCTGGCGACAGCCTTTACACCAGAACAAGCGGTTGAGATGTGGTTCAGAGAGATTGATCTCCTCAAACCTCACCCTGAACTCATTGGCAGCAAGTACGGTTATCCTCCAGGGGGAGACGAAATTGGTCATTTCGCTGTGGTAAGTCATTGCCCACTGTGAGCTTACAGTTCAGCATTTAAGAAGCGTTTTCTGATATGAAGAATTTGTAAGACTATGTACGTACCTTACAATAGATGGCTTGGAATACAATGGAAAAGGTCGGTTGTGGCGTCAAACTGTGTCCTCAGAAGACAACCGAGACTGTCTGCGATGAAAACGGATGTCAAGACAAGTTGGTTGATTTTCCATTAGCACAAATGAAGCGTTCAGAGGAAGAAATGCCTCAGTCCTCTTTTTGAAAAAAGTGAGTTCTACTCGGCAGCACAATCCCCTAGACATGTTCACTACAAATTATTTCATCTGTGAACATTCTATGTCATAAGTTACAGCATCGCAATTTTTCAATAGTGCTCGAAATTCGGTTGACCTACAGTAAGTCCAAGTCAAGAGCCTCAATATTCAGACCCAAAAATTAAAACTTTGGCCTAGACAGTTGAAGGTTGCTACACTAATACACAGTATAGACGAGTTCTCAAACGCCTGCAAAGGAACCCCAGATTTGATGCTTCAATTCGAAGATACAGTAATCGGGCTGCTTAACTGCCAGACGTAAGAAATGTAAAATCATGTAGTAGCTACTGAAAGATTTATACTCAGCCTTTGCATTCCTATTGTCATTGTATTGTTTATCGAGTAAACGCGTGCTTCTTGTACAGTGGGAAAATGTCGAAATTTTTAAAACATATTAATATAACTATACATATATGTTTTTCGCCAATCAAACATATAAATAACGCATATAGTTATATGTTTCTGAAAATTGAATATGCACATATTTTTAAACATAAAACATATTTGTGTAAAAGTCGCTTATTCACTTATATGTTGTCTTAATTTTCGATAATTCAAACGTGAGATTCTGAATTTCCTGTTTAAAACGGTTTGCAACAATTTAGATAGCATGCTCAATAAGTTTAAGTGAAAGTCAGATTTTCGAAAAGTTTACTGTCAAACAGCAACCAAAAGTCTTGAAATCATGAATTCCTATAGCAAAAATATGTATATGTTTCCAGAAACATATTCGCCTCAAAACATATAAATACAAAACATATTTGACATGCAAACATATTGAGAAGCATAAACATATATTTTTCCCAAAAACAAACATATTTATGTTTTAAAACATATACGTACATAAAACATATATGTTTCCCACAGTTAGGGCCCGACCGGATACAAATTTCAACCGGATCCGGATCCGGATATGCCCATATCCGGCCGGATCCGGATATGCCGGATATCATTGATCAACTTAAAAATTTTTACAATGCAATGAACCACATACAGGGTGTCTCAAAAAATGATCACATTTCTTTTTACTGCCATTTCCGCAAATTTTGACCAAATAGGCCGAAACTTGGACAATAGGTGCCAAAATTCGGGGAATTTTATGTGTTAAAGTTTGGTGCACTAGGCTTGACTAATTCTCGAGAAATTTCAAAAAAAGTGAAAGTTGGTAATTTCAATAGCGAAAGCCGGTCACCGAAAAAAAAGTTATATTACATTATCGCCTAAACTCTAACGATAGCGTTGGAGTTCATGCGTCAATTTTTTACACACGAATTACCCTGAATTTCTGCGTTTACACTCCAAATTTCATCCAATTCCGACAAAAACTAGGAAAGATACAGGAAAAGGAAATGTTTCCATTTTTCGCTGACCGGCTTTCACTATTGCAATTACAAAATTTCACTTTTTTGAAATTTCAAAATTTTCTCGCCCTGCTTGTGCCATTGCCCAACCAGACCTCTTCAGACTACAATACCTCCTAATTTCTGTTAATACTATACTGAGAATGCTTTCAAAAGCGTTTTTCAAGCTAATTTTGTTCAAATTTTCTCGCCCTGATTGGGCCGTGGCTCAACCAGAGATCTAAGAATTTAATACTTCCTTTTGCAAAATCCTGAGCAAGCCTAAAAGTAAGGGGAAGACAAATAGGGACATATTTATTGTACAGGTAAAAAGGGTTTACGAGAAGCCTTACTCTAAGTGGCAAAGATAAACCACCGGTGATGTACAATGTATGTGCAAAGCGATTCCGCACTCTGGTGATATTTTGAGAGTGGGTTTTTAGCATTTTGTGCAGTTAAATAGCGAAAAATATCCTAAAATGACTGGAACTAATCTAATTTTATGTTCAAATACGTAAAAAATCACGTTTTCTCATCTGTGACTGATATCCGGCATATCCGGCAGGTAATATCCGGATCCGGTACCGGATCCGGATATGGCCATATCCGGCCGGATCCGGATCCGGATCCGGATATCCGGTCGGGCCCTACCCACAGTAGCTTCTTGCTTCATTGGCTCCGAGACTATTGTTTTGTTGTGTTGTGTGCGATGCCAAAGCACAATCCAATCCGCCTCTCTCGTTCTACTACCAAGCCTACTCGTTCCAAGGTCAAGTCGGAGCCTACTCCCGTCATTTGTTCCCGTTCTTTCACCACCTCCTGTGCAACACTCTGACGATTCTCTTACTCAACCGACGCCTCTTCCTTCTGCATCTCCTCTACACAACCTCACCAAGCCTCCTTTTACTCCTTCCTGCGTTCCAATCACTGCTCCTTCCTCATTTCACACCACAGCTGATCTTGTACAACTTTTTCGCGAACAACACCAACGCTGCGAATAACAACAACAACAACAACAACAACAACGACAGCATGAAGAAGAAAAACACTGACGATACGAAGAACAACGACAGCGACAATGTGAAGAAGAACAACAACAGCGACAACATGAAGAAGAACAACTATGGTACGAGACAGAGAACCAACGGCATGAGGAGCGACTACAACCTCTCTTGCAACAACAGGCTGATCGTTATGAACGCCTTCTTACAACTCTACAAGAACGTCCGCCTCATGCTCAACCCCGCCTCACTGTCACTCTTCCGCAACCAACCATCTACCGTTTCAACCAATCCACTAACGACATCTCCTTCGCTCATTGGTCCGCTGACGTCACCTCCTTTGTGCAACAGTCTGGTCTCCTGTGACATAGAGTGCTGGAAGATGCTCTCGATACTCCTGCTTGTCAACAGTTCCATTCCCTCTCCGATGCTCAGACTACAGCACTTAATGCTGCACTCTCTAATCTCGAGCCTCTCCTACAACCAGCTGAGTCCCCATCCAAGTTGCTCTCACACTCCTTCATCAGCCGCCAAATCATGTGGTCAAGCTCGCCAACCACTTCAAGTCTGAACTTGCCCGCCTTCCTTCTGCGGAGAGTATCGCAGCTGCCGCGTTTGTCAACCTCCTCCCCTACCGAATCAAAAAGCACATGGTTCATCACCTATCCGATCCCGCCCAGCCTCATGACATCTACTCGGTCACTACAGAAGCTGTCAAGTATTACAACACTGAGCAGGCGATCAACAATTCTCTCAATTTTCATTCATCTCCCTCTTCGGTTCCAAAGCCAGGCACGTCCACCAGTTCCCCTCCCAGAGTCACCTCGGCCCTGTCACAGCTGCAGCAAAGTCGGCCACGTTGCCCATCACTGTCGTTCACAACCCGCCTCTCCTATCAAGTCTACTCCTGCCAAGGCTGTTCCTGTATCTCCAGTTCAACCGGCCGTTCATCGCCTTGTGCTCAAGTCACCTCGTTCTCATGTGCGCCCTACTTCCAAGTTTACCAATCACTGTTCCTCACCTATCACTTCACGAGCTTCCAGCACCGTCAAATGGTTTAATGCTCTCATTGGCTGCGGTTTCATTACGCGCTCCGATACTAACCAAGACTGTTTCGTTCACACATCTTCTGTGCTCTCTCCACATTCCTGTCATTCGGCTCCACAATTACTTCCTGGCGATGAAGTCCATTTTAATGTCACCCCTGATCCATTTGACCGGTCCGATTGCGCTGTCAACGTCTTCCCCTATAGTCTCTGTTCCTCTCCTGTTTCCTATGATTCCGGACGATCGTCAGGCACAGATGTGGCCAGGGTTCGACTCTCGTCCAAGGGGGAGTGATGAAAGATTTATACTTAGCCTTTGCATTCCTAGTGTCATTGTATTGTATCGAGTAAACGCGTGCTTCTTGCTTCACTACATATTTCAGGGATTTCGACCAAGTGGTGCTTTTTGGTAAGTATAAGAGTAGAAACAGTCACATGCAAGGCGGTTTTTGCATATTTGCTGGATTTGAACGATTGGTTAAAGAGTTATGGGCAAAAAACGAATTTTGTGGTGAAAATGACAAAAATATGAAATGATCTTCCATATAAGGAAATATGCAAAAACCGTACTTTAAATCTACAATCTACTTTACATGTGTTTCAGGCGTTTGACATTTCTTATGTGCACTCGCAGTTAAAACTATTAGATCAAAATTTCGAATTCGATGTTCTGGTTTAGTAATCGAAATTTTAGACTTAAAAATCTAGGGTTTAGAGTAATTTTGGGCTACTTTAAGTAGCATTGGTGGAATTGCGTTTTTGAATAAAAAAATTTGCGAACCCGCTTCGGCTCCAATAGTAGGAGGTATGGCGAATGGTTTTCAAAAATTCACGCTACAGCAAAAAAAATTATGCTAAAACCACTGATAACATGACCGGATGCGATAATTTACGCAAAAAACCGCACTTGATTTCATGAAAAAATAGAAAAATGCGATCTAAAGACATCCGTCTGCGAAGAACTTTTGTATGGCGCACTTGGTACCATTTTTAATTATGGGCAACAGATTTGAATAACTGGCGCTACAAGCAAAAATTTATGCTCGAACGGCAATAGCATGACCGGACGCGATTGTTTACGCAAAAAACCGCACTTAATTTCATGAAGAATTGGAGAAATGCGGGTTCAAAACAGCCGCGTGGGTCAAATCGCGTAAATTCGTGTTTATAACTTGGTCGTCGCCCCAGCGGTGGCTGATTTTCTATGCCGCGAGTTACGAAGGTGCAACCAACTGATTGTTTAAAATCTACTAGAAAGATGTGAATATTCGTCGCACAGCTAAATTAATGCGAAAAAGTATGATAGCAAGTGTTGGGTACAATAAAAGCCTGAAATGGCAAAAATTAAGGGTTACAGAAACTTCAGCACCGTTTGTGGGGTTAACGGCAAAAGGCAGAGAGCAAATTCTTATATCATTCGAAAGCCTGAAGTCTACTATACACGGAAGCGATTGAACATCTTTCGCCGAATTCGTCGTTTTTTCACAAGAACGAGGAACGTGAAAAAAATCCACGAAAAAGCCAATTTTCAGTAGTTAAGAAAGAATCAAATTTGTGGGGACCATGCCAACGTGGGGAAAGAAAAAAAGCGGTGCTATATAGGTAACGAGTTGCGCTGATTTCAAAACCGGTTGAACAAAATTTGAAACAACTCTCCTTTTAGCAGAAAATGGCCATTGAAAAACGACGAAATCAGTTTTCGAGAGGAAAATGCCCTTTAACGACCGAATTACGATTCAAGATGCATCTTATTCGATAGCTCACACTCTGTTTCATATAAATACATCACATCCTGTCAATAACGGAACACAAAAAAGCATTTGCGCTTGAAGTTGCAAAAACCGTTTTTGGACCACTTTTTGGCTGTGATTGTTTATTTTCTATTCCGCGCCGCGCGAACGTGCTTTGGCCATCACTACCAATAGCTTGCTTATCTGTAACCTCCAAAATATGTTTTATATTTCAAATTATTGTAGCGCTATGCTTAAGCTACAGAATGGTGGCAAGAACGGTAGCGTACGCCTAGGGGTTCTGTAGTAAATTATCTAACGGCTGAAAATCACAAAATTTCCCATCATTCACTAAATGGATATAATTTTGAAATCAAATTTCTCATTCAATAGTCAGTGTTTACACTTAAAAATCGGGGGCTTTAGAGTGCCGATAGACTAGTTTAAGGAACTTTGTTGTTGGTCGAAAGCCGCTTTTTAAGACAAACATTTTTTCGGGCCACCTTTCGGCTCCTTATTCTGGAATCTCTCAACGTAGGTTTTATATTCTGATTATTGTAGCGCTATTTTTAAGCTGAAAATTGATGGCAACATTGCTAGTACCGTCACCATACATGGTACTGGCACCATATATGGTACCCCTACCCTACCATGGCTATGGGTGCCGATACCATATATGGTGCCGGTACCATAAACGGCGTTAAGTGCCTGACTGTAATACTATTTAGGGCATAGAATTTTGCACAATTTATTTAGGCTGACCGAAAACTTTGAACGCCGGTTTCTCGTTTCCTTTATTTATGGACTGAGGCATTTCTTCGACTGAACGCTTCAAATAAACATCCGCATACATTCTACTACACTACATCCCACAGACTAGTTTATAGGTTGCGTAAAAACACAACCCACCCAGCAGACATTTTTATTTGCCCTCAAAGTCGAAAGAGAGGTTGCTACTGCTAAGGGCTAATTGCCTCAGAAACCGTAATAGGGTTTCAGAAACCCAGATTAGATTAGTTTCAGGGTTCCAGAAACCCCCAGAATCCGGGAGGGGGTGGCCTGGGGCAGAAGCCCCATACCCCCAACTACAAGTATGCTCGTTGTAGCCATCAGAGTAAGAATCTCGAATCTGTTTGTATTATGATACGCAAGGAAATAGTAAAAATCGCTTTTGTTCATTATGCAGCACCTAGCATCTCTGTTTCGAATTTGTGAGGACAAATCTCTCAGGAACTAAAGCAGAGTATTTTAATAAAAAATTGACAAATCTTTCAAGAATTTATTTATCTATATTTCATTCAAAAAGATGCATTCAAATCGGCTGAGATTAGAGATTGCGGGTTTTTAACGGACCCTGTCCTCTATATTATTGCAACAGCGTTCAGAAAATGCATGAATACTTAGAACTGTCCAAATGAAGATCACCCTCGTGATCTGTCGCTATTTGGGCCCTGACCCGAAGAGCGGATTGTCAGAACCTCTGATGAGTGACATCCCAATCTATGAAGAAGGAGAGACATGTTCTGATTGCTCTGGCGCTTGCGAACAGGGACTGTGCGATGGTGCTCCAAAATCTGGAGGTACACTTGGTTGAATGACAAGAAAATAGCCTAAACCTAGATAGATGTTCAGAATTTGAAACTCGTCTATTGAAAACAGTTAGTTCATTATTTTTATTCTAACAACTTTACACTAATGGCATTTAGGAGTTTGGCCAACAAAAACGAAAACACACTAATTGGAATTTTGCAAAAAGCTGTTGGCTCGAAAGACTTGCTCTAATTTAGAAGTATTTCACATAGAAACTTTCCTGATTTCAAGAGTTTCTTCGATGGAACAGTTTCCTATTCTATTCAATCATACTAAAAAGCGCATTTTAGCTTAAGAAACCTGAAAACTATCAGACTCGATTTGTGGTTTATATAGATTCCAGGAAACGGCAGTATTGCAAAGTTTTCAGTTACTGTTGACTACCATAATATAGCCAAATTCAGGGGTCATTGCAACAAAACCTGTCTCCAAATAGAGTACCCGGGCCGGCGGGGTACACTAATTAGCACTAATTACCCGGGTACACTATTTGGGGGTACTCTATTCAACACTCTCTGGTAGTATTTACATAGAGAGATGCTTTATGAAGTACGATTTTTGTGAAAAAAATTCGCTATTTTGAACTTTTCTGGATTAACATAGTATCTGAACGGTTTTTAGGCTGCTTTGACAACATGGATGAATGCGCACAGTTGGCAGCTGATGGAGAGTGCCAGGACCAATCGACGGCAAACGACTGTAAAGTGTCATGCAAGAAGTGCATCCCGTACAGTTATATTGGCAGTACTATCATCAAATGCAAATAAGGGGAACGAATGAGATTTGATAGGATTACAATATTTTCATTGGTTTGAAAGAAAGTTTGAAAGTTTATTCAACACACAGCACAGCATGTCGTACGTACAAAACGTACTTCTAAGTGACTGGCTCGAAAGCCCTCCCAGTCAAAAAGCTTCATAGATCCATCCAATTTGGCCAGTTTGGAACGAAAGTTTGAGAACCGATCGTCTACAATATTAGATGAAAGGCTGTTTCGCAAGGGGACAACCCGACTGGCGAAGAACTTTTTGCGCAGCTCAATACGTGTATGCGGTACATAATTTTTTTGCTTATCACCTCTAGTCGGAGCAGCTGGCGCAAGCAAAGGCAAAGAAGTCATCCTTCGGTAAATCCGCCAGACGGTAAATCAACAATCTTAAACTTACATGTACTAGGGGGTTTGGGGTTTACAGTCTAGCTCGAAAGACCAATCCCTCCTCAACACCTCCACCAAGACCTTTTAGGATAGGACCACCTCCCCAACCCAAAAATATTAACATTGAATTACATACGAATACAAGGAGACAGCCAAAGTTAGCAGGCATCAGTTGAGAACAAGGTAATGATAATTTATAAGCTAAAGTGCAGGCCTTGATTTCCAAAACAATTTCCATATTAAGAGTCAGTGTCTGATTCGATCGAGTCTTGGGGGGCGTGCAAAAATTACGTAATGGTATTTTTGCCCATTTTCGGACCCCCCTCCCCCCTGATAATCGCCCGTAATAATTTCCTGACCCCCCCTCCCCTAATTACGTAATAATTTGGCTACCCCCCCCCCCGAAATTTCAATTTTTTGAAGAGTTAGAGCCGAAAATTTTCCGTTCAATTCTATGTAAAATGACGTTCTTATTAAAATAGCATCTGTATACAGTAACAATTGATAGTTATCTTAGTTTTCTTTATTGATGAGCTACAACTACGTACATGTACGTATAGTCTTAGTTTTACATAGAAAGAAGCCATCATTGGATGGCGTTTTGTTACTGACGGGGTGACGGATTGTATTGGAAGTGTTTTATACTGGGTTTTAGGGCTGCTTCAATATTGCTTGACTGATAATCGATAGTTATAAACCAGAGTTCGTGCGGGACCCGAAAGGTCAGGGAATTTGGTGTCCAGTCAGGGAAAAAATTGATAGCAGTAGAATCCTCTCTCGCCCAAAGGGCCCTGTCAGAGCTTTACACACCACCCTTTTGAAAATGGGACTTCTGACTTTCCACAACTACTACAACTTAACAGAATGCCGGTTAAATGCGTTTTTCAGAGCAAATTTTTAAAAATTCTGAGCCTTTAGAATGTTGTCACTCTGATTGGTCGGGGAAATTTGACTTTGTTCAGCGAATTTTGCTCGGAAAAAGCAGCACGAACCCTGTAAAAGATCGAGTCGATAAGTGTTATACCCTTATATACTCTTAATAAGATGTCAAAGGTCACTCTTGCCATTTAGCATTTGAAAAATTGGAAAGCCCTGACGTAAACGGTAGCTACCTTCTCTAATCTAAACGTTCATCTAAGTGAAATCGAGAAAATTTAAGCCCAATGGCTTCAAATCGAGACTACAAGTACATGTACTACACATCAAAACAATTAAAATTATGGCCACTTTAGTGATTTCTGCACTTTAAAAAATTACGTAATGAAGTCGCCAACCCCCCCTCCCCCCACCGTAATGAATAGTAATCTTTTGGCGAACCCCCCCTCCCCCTCATGCCATTACGTAATTTTTGCACATGGTATTCAGACCCAAAATTGAAAGTTTGGTGTAGAGGGCTGTAAGTTGGCACACTAACACTACTTGATGAGTTATTCAACTGATGCTGACGAATTCCCAATTCGACGCTCCACGCTCGAGATATAAGCCCGCGAAAATCGGCTTGCTTAACTATTTGACGAAAATTTCCAACTTGAATTTCTTTCTTACTGACAAGGGTTGGGGCTTTTAGGTAACTTTTCGAGTAGATTAAGAATCTTTAGTCCAAAATTGTTTTCGATGAAAAAAATTTTTTCGCCCCCTTTGGAGCCCTCAGCTAGACTGGAACCCCCCTAGATGCACTTTTTTATTTTAGAATTTCGTAGCGCTATTCAGGACCTACATTTTGGTGTAAAATATTCAAGATTTGAGAGGTAGGTTTTTGAGAAAATTCACTTTGAATTCCAAAACCTGGAAAAATCGCCAACTTTCAGTGTGCTCGGAAATGTCGCAAACGATTCCCAGCCTTTAAATCGTAACTGAGACCTAAAAATTGAGGCTTTTAGCTAACTTTTCGAGTAGATTCAGAATTTTCAGTCCAAAATTGTTTTCGATGAAAAAAATTTTTCGCCCCCATTTGGAGCCCCCCAGCTCGACTGGAACCTTTGTCACATAACAGTGACGGTATTCTTCGATACAGGTGTTTTGGATGGGACGCAGCATGCCCCAGAGCGCCGTCCGTCTTTGCTACTATTCAGGTCCAGTGATTGAGTTTGAAACCGGGAACGTCTCTCGTCACACATTCTTTGACCGTTTCGAAAAAATTGAAGTTGTCAGTGGAGGCGTTTTTGAGACATTGACACGCGTCAGAGTGCAGGTCGTTCGTCAGTTGTGCGCATTCTGGAGTGAGTCTGAAGCAAACATTGTATTTTACTAATACGTACGTCTAATAAAGAATTTTCGGACAGTACCGGAAAGTGCTGCATTGGGTGCCCGAGTAAACTAACCAGAACAAGAATGAGATCTTGTCAGGCAGGGTACCGGGTATAAAACTAACTGGCACTTTGCGAAATCATGTTAAGAGTCCTTGCCAAAAAAAGTCAGGCAGTGGGCGGCCGAAGGAATTTTTTGACCTCCCATTTTTATTGGCTCATTTGAATTGCCCTATTATGAAACCCCCACAGCCGCGTAGGTTTCGCTCTGCCCGCACTCAAACCGGAGTAATGGTTTGAAGAAGGGTGCTGCGCCGGATCTCCCAGATTTGGCTCCTCCGTGCTCTTTCAACTGCTGTCAAATTGGCAGCTTTTGAGATAGCACCTTGAAATTGGACACCCTTATACAGACTTTCCCGCTCTTTCAAACGCATTAGAGAACAACTGAATACGATGAAAACTGCCAGATTCAGACACGATTTATTAAAGTTCGGGGGACCCGAAATAGACGTGTCTTTCAATTGAAAGAAGTGCCTATGTGGCAACGAGCTCCAGAGCTGATATTTTCAACATAAGCTGACCATGTAAGGATGTATCAAAACCTACAGGCAAACCCACCGATTCGGCTTTGTTTGGGAGCTGTGCAGCTTTGAAGATGACCCTTTTGATCACGATTTTTAGGCATGACAAGCAAATGTAGATCAATTACTCTTTGTCGAAGGCACCTAGAGAGTTGTCACTTGCAGCCCATACTAAAACGAACATGCTCTTTCAGAAAATCAGCTTCATTTGCCTGTCCAGTTCTTCAGTCCCAAGTAATTTTCACATTTTCATGTGTATGCTGAATCTGACCGAATTTCCGGTACCATCTAACTAGGCTGGTCACTACTCCTGTAGTTTCTGGTTAATCAACCTGAAATTTATCCCGATTGTGCAGAATTTCCCGCTCTTTCAATTGATTCACTCGCCGCATCAATCGGATGCTCAGTTCAAATGTTATATCTGATTGTTTACAAATACGTTTTCTGCAGTGCAACCCTGGCTCGCATCATCGATTAACTTTGCTCAAAAGTGCAAGGCTTTGTCTACTCTTACAGAAAAGCTCAATAGATCTCGTACACCTACAGTGGGGTGCAAAAGTTTAAACGCACCTTGTCCTCTTCAAGAAAAACTGACTTTTCGCTGATTTGTTGGAGGTAATCGGTAAGTGTTATACACCGTTACATAGCTTGAGATCTTACCAAAAAGGTGGTGCAGACTGTGCTGCAATGGGTTGCGTTATGGTGAAGTTATATCCGGTCTAAGTCAATCTGTCAGAAAAAGGGTTAGCAAAAGTTTAAACGCACTCCCAAAATTCTACAAAATCTGACTAAACTTCTTTCAAATAACGATTGTAAGAATATCTATATACTAATTAATGAACAACAGGACAACTTTGATACTTTGGAATAATTCAGTCGCACTGTAACGCAATTAATCGTAACACATCTCATCATGCTGAAATTGGTCTGGTCTGTGTACAAGGTGTACAATTTGAATGGTTGTAAACTCTCTCAAACTTCTTATGGATGTGTAAGAGACTGAGACTGCTAATCAGGCTAAACAAACTGTGTTTATGATAACAGAACCACGAAAACAGAACATTTTTAATCAGATTAAGGTTGACAGATCATTACTGTTCCACATCTGTCACACTGAGGTTTAGTATCTTGGTCTTCTCAGTGTTTGTAATCGACTGCAACCAACAAACATGGGTTAACTCATATGGTTTTTTACATGTACTATTGTTTCTCTTATGCAAAAATACCAGAACATGCCAATGAGGCACCTTGCTCAGTTAACAGCACTACATAACCAGCCTACTGAATATCCAGTAATGATCCTCAATAATCAACTGACGGCAACTGTGAGGGTAGCTTGACCTGCAGACATCATCCCTGCTTCCAAAAACTTGCGTTTTTAACTGAAATGCATTGTGTGATCCCATGGATATGGAATTCCATCATCTGTTCATTTTAAGATGAGCTATGGTTGCTTCAGTGAATGCTTCTACCATTGGTGTACACAGTATCTTGGCTCACTCATGTTTGACTATGATACTAAAGGTCCCAATTTTACTGTGATCAGCTTCTCTGGCCTCTTAGGGCTTCTGCTGTCTTTGCTCATGCTATTTTTCTTAAAACCAGGCAGCTGAGTCAGATATGCACCTCATAAACCATAACAATGTGGCCATCACCTAGCAGATTCACCATAATTATCTGGTTTGAGCCCATAATTACCAACGTTTATGACTTGTAACTTCTAAAAAGCTTGAAATTCATGCATGCCAGACTTTCTAACATACACCAGATGTTAGTAAGTTTGATCTGTCAAGGTACTACTGGCACTCTGGTGCTAGAGATCGCGCTGATACAAGGCACCATAGCAGGTTCAATCTTCTGCATGCCAATTGGACAAAGAGCACTACAGGGCTAACTGAATCATGGCAAAGCATCAAACTTGTCTTGTTATTTATTATTTACTATTAAGGTGTTCGTACAACTTTTATTTTAAAGATCTGAGTCGGATTTTGCGCGATTTTAAAAGTGCGTTTAAACTTTTGCTAACCCTTTTTCTGACAGTCCGGCTTAGACTGGCTATAACTTTACTATAAAGCAACGGATTACAGTGCAATCTGCGCCAACCTCTTCGCAACATCTCAAGCTATGCAACGGTGTATAACACTTGCCAATTACCGTCAACAAATAAGTGAAAAGTCACTTTTTCTTGTACCTGACTGGGTGCGTTTAAACTTTTGCACCCCACTGTATAACGTGCGCAATATGCAAGCCTAAGCGCTGCAGGATTTTGGCCCACGTTTTCTGGTGACTTTTTTGCTAGAGCTGGTTACGCCTTGCGCCCTTGATGTTTAAAGTGCACAAGAAGCTGCAGTTAGCTATAAATTGCCATAGATTAAGACGTGTGTTACGGCGGTGGTAGAACTGGCACAGTAATGACTGGAGGTGGTAAGTCAGGCATGCTATGTGAGCTTGATGCAAATAGTGGCATGCCAGAACAAGTGCGTAAGAGCAAGCATAGAGATTGTTGGTTAGGCGAAAGTGTAAAGTGAAATCAAGCTTTTAAAACCCAATAACTTAGCACCAAGGGATCGCCTTGCTCGTCCTTAGTATTATCATTATCATTATCATTATCATCATCATCATCATCATCATCATCATCATCATCATCATCATCATCATCATCATCATCATCATCATCATCATCATCATCATCATCATCATTATCATTATCATTATCATTATCATTATCATTATCATCATCATCATCATCATCATCATCATCATCATCATCATCATTATCATTATCATTATCATTATCATCATCATCATCATCATCATCATCATCACATCATCACATCATCACATCATCACATCATCACATCATCATCATCATCATCATCATCATTATCATTATCATTATCATTATCATTATCATCATCATCATCATCATCATCATTATTATTATCATTATCATTATCATTATCATTATCATTATCATTATCATTATCATTATCATTATCATTATCATCATCATCATCATCATCATCATCATCATCATCATCATCATCATCATCACATCATCACATCATCACATCATCATCATCATCATCATCATCATCATCATCATCATCATCATCATCATCATCATCATCATCATCATCATCATCATCATCATCATCATCATCATCATCATCATCATCATCATCATCAATTATTTCTTGATTGAATACCCTACTGGAAATCTTCGTTTTTAATCGTCTTTAAAGTAGGTATGTAGGTTGCGTTCTACTATGCATGTAAGAAGTGCAGTCTCGTAGAAAGGAAGTAGTTGGTGTTTTGATGACTCCCTACTTTTTGTGAAACATATTGTGTAAACAAACAGCTTGCGTAAACAGATAGTATAAAGCAATTG
The DNA here is from genome assembly GCA_030248155.1 of Sabatieria punctata. Lineage (NCBI taxonomy): Eukaryota > Metazoa > Nematoda > Chromadorea > Araeolaimida > Comesomatidae > Sabatieria > Sabatieria punctata. The sequence goes on along the minus strand of JASANB010004616.1, from coordinate 93,232 downwards.
CCTCAATGGAATGGTAGGAAACTAGGTTGTGCATGCATGTGACTATGAGCAACAGATAATACTCATAGATTAGTGCATTCAAGAACCTAACGGTGACATAATTTGCTGCCGTGCCCGACACCCATCCAACTTTTATCGCGGGAACGGATTGGCGAAGATCCTACTGTATCTTAGGCTTTACTGGTGACACACACTCTCGGTTACTTCTCCAATAGTCTCGTTAGCCCTCAGCAGTAGGACTCTGGTTATTATTAAGTGCAACGGAATCGCTCTTCAACGGAAGTTCGAACGGATGGAATGCAATTGCACTACAGTAGATTGGAGCAAAAATTCTAACTACTGTTGCTTATTGCTTCTGTCAACGAATAACTGTAAACTCGCGGGGAGCAGTCGCAGAAATGTTTATTGATCTAAATGTTGGTAAAATGATCAAGTCTAGAAGCGCCCATAGCAAAGTTCAAAATAATAGATTGATTAGCAAGATATGTGTCGTGTGAGTGAGTATACGTACAACGTATGTATTGTATGATTGCACGTACGCGTTTCAGGTGTGATTCAGGTATTTACATACTATGGTGTTTTATAGAGGTGTCACCCCTCGGTTATGTTAGATGTCTGCTATGACTGGCACGGCACCGATACCGATCCACTCCCGGCCAGTCATTGTTGCTAGTCCTGCCTGTTGATTATTACTGTTACCGTGCGGTACTTTGCCGATAAACCGCATTTGCTGGAACAGCCTGCCACTCCAGCCACAACATTGGCAGACGATCGGTGTCAATTCGACTCAGTGTGGACGGCAACAATCAGACGGTCGAGTCACTCTCCACCGGCGGTCAATTCACACTCATACCAGAGGGCAACGCGTTTCTTTTTCGGAGGCAGAAAAAAAGACGACTCATCTCGGTCGCGAGTTTGAGTACCGTCTTCGCATCTTGGTTCCGGCCAGAAGGACGTTAGGGACCTATTGACGGGACCTGGGACCTATTGACGCAGGGGACCAATTGTCGTTTGGGATCTATTGACGGGACTTGGGACCTATTGACGCAGGGGACCTATTGTCGTTTGGGACCTGTTGACGTGATACCGTAAAGCCGAATACGGGCGGGCACAAATCGCCTCCCCAAGAAGTTGGAAAGTTGGAAAATGGAAAATATAAAAAATGGAAATTTGGAAAACATGCACATAACAACCAACATCACACGTTGCAAAAAAATTGCATATCGGTAACGCCGGCAATTCGGCAACGGTATGAGATCCCGCCATCACAATAGACTCATGTCTTTCCAAGAGTTCCACGGAATGGCATTCCAAGAATGGCTATGTTTGCGGAATGAATGAAGAATGAATGAAGTTTTATCAGTTTTATCAGAAAAGAACAAAATAACTAGTCCCGGAGGACAAATTAGTAACAGCAAAAGGGGGTGACACAAGCACGGAACACCCCGATCACAAACACAAACACTCACAATACCCTAGCGAGTCACCAGTTCAACAAATTCTGCGGAATTTACGTACTCTGACAGACTACGTAAATTACATCGCGTTCTAAGTTCTTCAGGAATATTATTGTAATTCGTAATGACACGTGAAAGGAAAGAGTTAGACGTCCAATCGCTACCGTAGAAAGGACTAAGTTTAGTACCCGACCTGTCAAACTGGAGACGTGTGCGAATTTCCGTACTAATTAATCCGTGTACTATTTTATACATAAAAATGACGTCGTGTTTCAACCAACGGATTTCCAAGGTTTCTAAGTTACAAATTTTGCATCTATTTGCATAATTAGCGTATGGAAATTGGAATCTACGAAACAAACGAAAAGTAAAACTCCTCTGCAAACTTTCAATTTTCGAAATATCTCTAGCCGTATATGGCGACCAAATGACTGTGGCGGTTTCAACTAAAGGACGAATATACGTTTTATAGGCTTTAATAAGATCTTCGAGGTCTGAAAATTGCAAAATTCTGAACATAAGATTTAACCTTGAAAAGCCTTTTTGAACCACTTGATTGCAGTGATCGGAAAAATTCAATTTAGTATTCACTAGAACCCCGAGATCTTTCACTACCTCTACTCTAGCCAACTCTTGGTTTTCTGTAAAATAAGGAAAAGAGAGTGGATTCATTTGCCTGGAAATTGTTAAAACCTGGCATTTTGTCACAGCCAAACTCAATTGCCACGTATTAGCCCATTCTAAAATACGGTTTAAAGCAGTCTGAATAACTTCAAAAGAATCAGAGCTCGAGATTTCCGCATAAAGTTTCACATCGTCAGCATATAATTTAAATTCTAGACTCCGGTTAGTAATAAGGTCAGGCAGGTCATTTATATATAATATAAAAAGTAAAGGACCGAGTATAGAGCCTTGGGGCACCCCGGAAGACACTGGGAGGTCTCCCGAAGACACTCCATCAACCATGACCACTTGACTACGACCCATCAGAAAGGCTCTAATCCAACTCAACACCAAACCGTCTATACCATATGCCTGCAATTTGAGAAGCAATTTCTTATGACTAACCGAGTCGAATGCTTTTTTGAAATCAAGGTAAACAACATCAACTGAAAGACCCTTGCGCAAAATTAAAGTCCAATCCGTTACAGACTCCAACAAGGCTGTTTCGCAGGACTTTCCTTTCAGAAAACCATGCTGGTATTTGGTAATTACTTTTTTTTCATGCAGAAAATCAAAAACTTGATTATAAATCAGTTTCTCCAAACCTTTACAAAAATATGAGGTTAAACTAACTGGTCTGTAATTTAGTGGATCTGAACCTGGTCCTTTCTTAAATATCGGAGAAACAATTCCAGTTTTCCATATTGATGGTAATGCTGAAGTATAGAAGGAAGTACGGAAAATTCTGGTCACTGGTGTAGCGACATGATAAATAATATTCTTAATAAAAGCTATGGGGTACCCATCGGGTGACCGAGAGAATTTAGACTTAAAACCCAGAAAAACCTTGACCACCTCCTGTTCTGTAATAGCAATTTGCGAAATATGTGAATTTTCAGTTACCCTTCTATTGAATTGAGGTAAAATACCATCGTCTTGTACAAAAACAGACGCAAACATACGAGAGAAAACCTCAGCCTTACCCTTTCCAGTAATAACATTTTCACCATTCTCAGCTTTCAAAGTAGGTATACTACGTTTAGTTTTTAGTCTACTATTAACGTATCGATAAAACTCATTATTATCTGCCGACTGAATCATTTTGCGTTCACTATCTCTCTCAAATCTAAGAACCTCTGAACGAAAAAAATTGACGAAATCCAAATATTTTTGCATATTAGAGTCAGAAACATTACGTTTTTTCCAGAGCCTACGTTTCTTATTAAGTTTGGCTTTCAAGTCCGGAGGCCAGGTCTTTTTCCCCCCAGGCGAGGAAAAAGTTTCTGGAACTCCGACCAAGACAGATTGGTCTAAAACTTTAGCGAAAATATCCCAAAGATCCTGAACTGACTGACAAAATTGAAACTCATTATCCCAATTTATCTGCGACAAAAATTTGCCTACCTTTTCGTAACAAGCTTTTCGAAAATTAGGTCCTTTTACCGCCTCACTATATGCCAATGTTGCACTAAAGTTCAATCGAATGGAAACTGGTAAGTGATCACTGCTAACAAAAGGCTCGGTTTCGGATACAGAATGAACTAATTCTTGATCGTTTACAAAGAAAAGGTCTAAAATGTTTGGTGGATTTAAACGAGTTGCGAAAGTGATGAACTGTTTAAGTGAAAATTCGGCACAAAAATTTGCAAATGGTAAAATTGACTGTGGTACAAATTTTGCCTCCAAATCCTCCCAGATTATCGCCGGAAAATTGAAATCGCCACAAATAATTAGGCTAGAATGCGTATTAGTTAAAGAACGTAATTCTTGAACCAAGTTTCTAACTTCAGAACACGGTAAATTAGGCGGGAAATAGACACACGCTAAACGTACTGTTAAATTTGGATAGGAAAGATCAACAGCCACAACATCAAAGACATCAGTATGGGGTACAGAAACTTCTGTTACTACTAAGCCCTTTCTTACAGCAATTAGAACGCCTCCTCCTTGCCTATCTTGTCTATCTTTTCGAAAAACATAAAAATGTTGTAACTTTAAGAAAGAATCTGGTACAAAAGGTTTTAGCCATGTTTCAGTTAAACAAAGAACATTAAAATTTGAACTTTCAGCGAAAATAGAGAACTGGGATAGCTTAGAGCATGTGTTAAGGCATTGACAATTGAACAGATAAAACAAAGAACTACCTAGTTGCGCGTCACCCCCTACATGACATTTTTTGGCACCTTAACATGGCGCCCACCCGAAATCTTCCAATAGAAATTTGGATCATAATCAGGATGACCTACAGTATTCATTGCTTTGCACCTATCCCTCAGTTCCCGATCGGCTTGGCGTTGACGCAGGGTCATGTCCAGTCGAACAAAAGGTCGAAATTTACCATCATCTTTGCTGCTAAAGTCGACCGGGAAGCAAGCACGAAGCTTCGTCGTACCCTTGGAGAGGAACCATTGCTTGGTGTTGTAGTTTCGGAAACGAACCTTCATAATTCGAGGCAAAGCTACCCCCTCGTCCGTTGTTCTAAGGCGACCATCTCGAAAAATGTCTGTGATCTCGGCTGGTGAAATACCACAGTCCTTGGCTACCTTGTGCACGAGCTCCTTATCTTCGTCACACGATTGCTGATCTGTGTCGTTTTCCGGCACACCGACGATGACGCAAAAGTTCTTCTTCTGCTGGATCTCGAGATCCTCAAGCGCTTCCTCGCGAGCTTGCTTGAAGAAATCTTTCATCCTCTTATCAAGTTCTGCGGTAATCAAGCGAGGAATTTCAGAGCACAAACGAGACACCAAGGGCTCAATAAGAGAAGAGACGGTCGATTGAATTGCCGACAGAAAGACCGGATCGATGGGGATTGCGGAAGACGATGATGCGGCCCTCATCTGCTTTGCAGGTGGGGACCTTTCTGACGAGGCAATCGATTCCTCAAGTTGTTTCATCCGCTGACGAAGCTCAGACAGTTCTTGAGTCTTCAGTTTAAGTTGTGACTGAAGTTCGGCGTTTGATGGCATCGTGGTGTTCGCGGAAAGCCTCCTTTTCATACGAAGGTAAACGAGGGCAGAGCAAAGAAAATCGTAACGTTATAGCGTAGGCCTTTAACACACGGGCAACAGCGTAGCGAGCCAAAACCGGTCGGCCGACCGCTCGCTAGGGCGCTAACGCTTCCTTGTCTCTTCGCTTGTCATTATCATTATCATTATCATTATCATCATCATCATCATCATCATCATCATCATCATCATCATCATCATCATCATCATCATCATCACATCATCATCATCATCATCATCATCATCATCATCATCATCATCATCATCATCATCATCATCATCATCATCATCACATCATCACATCATCATCATCATCATCATCATCATCATCATCATCATCATCATCATCATCATCATCATCAATTATTTCTTGATTGAATACCCTACTGGAAATCTTCGTTTTTAATCGTCTTTAAAGTAGGTATGTAGGTTGCGTTCTACTATGCATGTAAGAAGTGCAGTCTCGTAGAAAGGAAGTAGTTGGTGTTTTGATGACTCCCTACTTTTTGTGAAACATATTGTGTAAACAAACAGCTTGCGTAAACAGATAGTATAAAGCAATTGCCTCAATGGAATGGTAGGAAACTAGGTTGTGCATGCATGTGACTATGAGCAACAGATAATACTCATAGATTAGTGCATTCAAGAACCTAACGGTGACATAATTTGCTGCCGTGCCCGACACCCATCCAACTTTTATCGCGGGAACGGATTGGCGAAGATCCTACTGTATCTTAGGCTTTACTGGTGACACACACTCTCGGTTACTTCTCCAATAGTCTCGTTAGCCCTCAGCAGTAGGACTCTGGTTATTATTAAGTGCAACGGAATCGCTCTTCAACGGAAGTTCGAACGGATGGAATGCAATTGCACTACAGTAGATTGGAGCAAAAATTCTAACTACTGTTGCTTATTGCTTCTGTCAACGAATAACTGTAAACTCGCGGGGAGCAGTCGCAGAAATGTTTATTGATCTAAATGTTGGTAAAATGATCAAGTCTAGAAGCGCCCATAGCAAAGTTCAAAATAATAGATTGATTAGCAAGATATGTGTCGTGTGAGTGAGTATACGTACAACGTATGTATTGTATGATTGCACGTACGCGTTTCAGGTGTGATTCAGGTATTTACATACTATGGTGTTTTATAGAGGTGTCACCCCTCGGTTATGTTAGATGTCTGCTATGACTGGCACGGCACCGATACCGATCCACTCCCGGCCAGTCATTGTTGCTAGTCCTGCCTGTTGATTATTACTGTTACCGTGCGGTACTTTGCCGATAAACCGCATTTGCTGGAACAGCCTGCCACTCCAGCCACAACATTGGCAGACGATCGGTGTCAATTCGACTCAGTGTGGACGGCAACAATCAGACGGTCGAGTCACTCTCCACCGGCGGTCAATTCACACTCATACCAGAGGGCAACGCGTTTCTTTTTCGGAGGCAGAAAAAAAGACGACTCATCTCGGTCGCGAGTTTGAGTACCGTCTTCGCATCTTGGTTCCGGCCAGAAGGACGTTAGGGACCTATTGACGGGACCTGGGACCTATTGACGCAGGGGACCAATTGTCGTTTGGGATCTATTGACGGGACTTGGGACCTATTGACGCAGGGGACCTATTGTCGTTTGGGACCTGTTGACGTGATACCGTAAAGCCGAATACGGGCGGGCACAAATCGCCTCCCCAAGAAGTTGGAAAGTTGGAAAATGGAAAATATAAAAAATGGAAATTTGGAAAACATGCACATAACAACCAACATCACACGTTGCAAAAAAATTGCATATCGGTAACGCCGGCAATTCGGCAACGGTATGAGATCCCGCCATCACAATAGACTCATGTCTTTCCAAGAGTTCCACGGAATGGCATTCCAAGAATGGCTATGTTTGCGGAGTTTTCGTCTGTGCTTTGCTGCGTTCATCTCATCTGATTGCCGCATTTTAGCTGCACAAGTGCCTATTCTAACAGCAGTTGAGCACTTGCATGCACTATGCATGTAAGTATTTCGTAAACTTCACTACAGGCTGATACATAGCACTGGAGGCAGCTTTGTGCTTACCTATCTCTTTCCGCACAAGATAACACCAACCGTTTGGATTTTCTGTTGTGATACAGTATGAATGTATGTACAGTTTTAGTCATTTGTGATACTCTGTTTTCAATTTTCTTGTTACATTTTCGAATTTAGATTATGAATTGCTAGATATTTGATACCCATGCATTTTACATATAAATATTTAATGGTGCTTGCTTTTACTTTAAGTTAATCACAGGGAAAACGACTTTGTTGACACGGTTAACATGGTGTGTATACACGTGTTTGCGGAGCGTGTCAACCGTGTCATGTCATCGTGTCAACCGTGTCTTGTGAGCGTGTTAACCGTGTCATGTCATCGTGTATACATATCGCTAACACGCCCTTGGGTAGGCCGTGTTAACGGACCGTGTATACATATCGTTGACACGTGTATACGCACGGACCGTGTATACATATCGATATCACGTGTTTAGCTGACCGGCTCCCATCACTTGCCTGGCACCCTGGCTAGGATTATTGATCCTATGCTCTCTATTGTAGTATTTTCTTCGTTTAATTCCAAACATGGGCTCATCAAGCTGAAACGTCTTTATCACTGAAATGCTATACAACAGTTGAGATTATTTTTCACTGATGGTAGACAGACGGCATACAGGTTTAAATGAATGGGTGCGGTCCGACCAGAGGAAAAAGCGTGCTTCTATCTGCACGGTAAAAGAACCGAAGTACCGACCGACTATGGCAATAGCGTTACTATAAACAGGAAACAGGCTAGCAAAATCCGTTGACGGAGTTCTGCGAATAGAGTTCCAGCGGCTTCTGCAGACCGATATCCCTGACCTTTTCTGATTCAAAATTTCCTGATCAACTATGAGGAGTAGATTGAAATTCTAAAAAAATTGGCTTTAAAACGCATTTATTGGACTTTCTGTGAGTAAAATTTCTTGTTAAACATGAAATGCCCGGTCTACCATTTTCAAAACTAAAGTCCGTTAAAAAATAAGCTACCTGGCGGTTTTTTGCGAATAACTTTTTGGGAGGCCTCGGAGCGACTTCAGCCTCATAACCAAAGTTGTAGACAAGGTCAAGCTCCGGTCTGCGGTTAATGCTAATCTGCGCTACGTTTACTCTGAACACTAATTTGCGCAACGTCAAAAAATGAGCTTTTTTCCTAATTGCGATGAAAATGAGATGACTGCAGGATTCGATTCCAGAGTCCTTGGCGACTCCAATGATGCTTTCATGACGTGTCTAGGCCAAACCGATCCGGAGATATGGCCGGTCAAAGTTTGTAAAAATCGCGAAAAATGGAGTTTTTTTTGAAAATTTCACAAAATAAGGGGGAACTTAGACAGACCGACGGATTTGGCTGAAACTTCCTGAATGGGGTATTCATGACCGCTGGAATCGATTCTGACACTTTCCGACAATGAAAACCTCACCCTGAGACCGTAATTCGGCTCCCAATATGAGGTAGTCAAGCTCTGTCATATGAGATTGAGCAGTCCAATACCATTACAAGCATCCGCAATCACTTTTTAGGCGTTTACCATTAGAACACTGCTACTTCCGACATACAAATTTGGAAATTTTTGTGTTAGAGTAGAAACCCGTTTTTCTTTAAGCTGTACCACCCCCTTTATTGGAAGCCGAATTACGGTGTCAGACTGAGGTTTTCAAGGTCGGGAAGTGCCAGGATCGATTCCGGGGGTCATAAGTATTATTCAGGAATCATCATTCAGTAAGTTTCACTGTTTGGCACTTTCCGCAAACAGTAATCTTCTCGAAGGTGTCCTTTTCAATGGCATGAGTCGATCTTGGAAAGGCACTGAGAACACTTCTCAAAGCGCTAATCGAGCGAAAAAGGAGAGGGAAGAAACTTGAAAGTCCACAGAGCAGTGCATTGACAGCTGTTAGACTAACAAAGAACGTGTAGGACCACAACAGTAGGAAAAGGGAAAGCGCAGTTGACACAGCATCTGAACGTTCACTACCACTAGCTGCTCATCGATAAACAACTCCAACTCGTCAAGGTTGCCAGCTGAACTTGTAGTACCGTCATTATGTTAAGTAATGGATGTGGTATTTTTTGCAGTTTAGTGGAATGTTTATCGAACTTGCCTATGATCAAAAATCTGTATGCACCTACATTTATGTACAGTTACTGTATTTCGATTTTGTCACTGTTCGTTAAACCTCTACATTGTATGTACGACAGTGGCAGGTCGTATTTAAACTGCGGCACACATGGAAACATTTCTCTAGCCCAAATTATTTATAGAAACGATTTTCACTCAAGTGAAACTAAAAATCATTTCAGAAAATTGCTAAAATTATAAATCCCATTGCTTTTGATGCTTTGATGTCTGCGAGGCCAGCAACAAACACACGGGTCTAAAGCAAGCATGACAAGGAATAAGCGAAAGAAACCTGTATGAAATAGTGGAGCCGCTGACACGGTTAGTTCGTTGCGTTGACGCGGTTAGCACGGTGCGTTAACACGATATGAAAACACGGTACGTATACACGTGTTAACGCATCGTGTTTAGGGTGTCAACACTGAGACGCGCTCCAGCGTGTTTACATATCGTTGACACGGTTTACACGGTATGCGTACACGATGCGTTGACACGTGCATACGTATCGTGTTAACGGTGTCAACAAAGTTGTTTTCCCTGTGAATGTGTTTTGTCCTTTTGGTCATCACTGTGACTACGTAGTGACGCTGCCTGCAATTTAGAAATGGACTTCTGAGATCTATGCTCAAAGAAAAATAACCCTATTTACAGTCATAAACGCGACTCTGAATCTATTTCAGCCTAGATTTAGATTTGCTGTCAGGTCACCGAAAGGCAGTGAAGACAAGTAGATAAATGGGTAGCATCGTGGTATGGGAAACCAAAGGGAGTTTGTGTGCAAGGCCACAGAATACGAGTTCTTCAGCTTTAACTTGCCAGAGATGGACTTACAGTACATAAAGTAAGATTTTTTATATTCGACTTATTGAATGAAACAATTTTGCGACAAGCAATCGTTTCCAGCATGAGCTGTTGCGCTCATTTGCTTCATTTTGCCCTTAGTACTGCTTTAATTCCCTTCTCTTATGGTGAAACTTGCGATTTTCCAACTTTCCTACTTTCGGGGAGGCGATTTGTGACATTGGAAAACCCGCAAAACTTGGTGTACCTCTGTGTACCGCACGTCCTTACCGGTTCCGTTTTTCTGGGGAGGCGATTTGTATACGCGCCAAGCTGAATATAGCGGCCAGTAAACGCGACGATAGTTATCCAAAACGTTAAGCACGCTATTTCCGAGAATAATAGAGGAAAAATAGAGTGGATTCAAAATTCACGGGCGTCTGCTCTGTTCCCATCAAAAAATAGAATGAAAATAGAGTGAGTAGAAAATTGGTTGAGAGCGATCGAAATTTACATAAAATTGAAAGACAGAGTTAAAGTTAGGTTAAAGTTGTTGTGTTCAGATTGCTTAGACTTAGGCTTCAGGCCAAGTGTCCAAGTTTAGATTTAGAGGAAACTTTTTGGAGGCCAAGTTTAGGCTGGAGGGAGAAGGTCAAAGAAGTTTTTGGCAAAGATAGGGAGAGGAGCGAATTACCTACAGTACCTATAGATTAAAAATTTCCAGCCACTTTTACTACTTTAATCAGGCTTCAGGCCAAGTATTCAAGTTTAGATTTAGAGGAGACTGTTTGAAGGCCAAGTTTAGGCTGGAGGGAGAAGGTCAAAGAAGTTTTGGCAAATATAGGGAAAGGAGCGAATTACCTACACTACAGTACCTATAGATTAAAAATATCCAGCCACTTTTACTACTTTACTCAGACAGTTCGTTCTCGGTTACTTCTTTGTCGATCTGGCTCAAATTTTCAGCATTCATTAACAAGATAAGTGTACATGCATCATACATGGGCCGGAAAAATCCGGAGGGGTATGGAGACCTCGGGGCGGGGGGTCCCGAAAAAATGGCCAAAAAACGCATATTTTGCCTTAAATAAGCGAAAATTTTCTCTCTCCGGGAGGGGCTGGGGGAGGGGATATGGCCGGCCGAAGGGGGCGGGATTGGCCGGCGAGGGGGAGGGGTATACCCCCACACCCCTGGCCCATGTATGGCATGTATTTTACAATTTCGAGGCGAAAATATTACAAGTGCTGCTGGTTCTGCAAGCCGAGATCTAAAAATCAGGGTGGTCAATATCATGTTTGTTCAATTGTCCCGCTTTTCCTGGAAAACTTATGGACGTTGTATTTCCAAGATAATAGCCTTCTTCCTTTGAATGCGCTACTACTTCTGGTTTTGTTTTGCTTGTTGGTTTTCTTTTACCTTACTTTGCATCCCAAGCGAGCGAAAGCTAAGAGCGTTGTTACCTCGGAGCCATTCCGTCCAGTCCAGTCGTCCTATGGCAGCCAGTGTTTTGCTAAGGACAGTGGTAAAGCCAGTTCGTGGCAAAAATGTCGTCATTGTTCTGCACTCTTCTGTGATGACTGTGTTGCCGATATGCGTTACTCATGCTATTCTGATTCCAGCACTTTTTTGTGTCAGAACTGTTGCATTGAGAAGTCTGTTATGTAATGTGTTGAAGAAAGCATTGTTTGTTGCTGAAGTTCTATCTATAGCACGTACGGTACAGTACAGTATGTAACGCCGGCACAGTTGGTGTGTTGGTGTAGTGGTTTAGGTCGCAAAGCCACTATGCGCGTGGTCGTGCGTTCATCCTCTCGGCGGGGCAAGTTTCTTGCCTCAAAGAGTTGGTTGTCGGCACAATACCCAGGCCACGGAAAGCTGGTGACAGCGAGTAGGTAAATGGGAACGGACTGGAGCTGCCTAAGCACCTGAAGCTACAATAGCAACCACACGTGTTGGGACATACGGGAACAGGGACGGCTACCATTGAGACCCGCCCAGACTGACACCGAGCATGTGTTTAGGCTAGTAGCGAAGGAAGGGTAGGATGTGGGAGTGCGTGATGGGCCCGTAGTAGCGTGGTCTACGCAGGAGCTACGACGGCCCCGCCCCGACAATCCATCCATAGTTATATAATATAACAGGCAGCCATTGGTAGATATGGCGGGAAGGCGTTGAGGTGTTTTGTCCAGCTGCTGATTTCTCAAGTTAGGCAGGTCTATTAGAATGCTAGTTTGAGCTGTAATTTCGGAAAATAAAGCAAAGACAGTTGGCTCGAAATTCTCTTCCAATAAGTCGGAGGGTACGAAAAAACAGTCTCAGCAGTTTCGAACTGCGGCGTGAGCTGGCAATCTACTAGTTAGTGCCAAATGCTTCCCATGACTTCTACTGTACTTTTGCCTTGAAACTTGGTGAAATTTCATTCAATTTTCCACCCACTCTATTTTCATTCTATTTTTTGATGGGAACAGAGCAGACGCCTCAGATTTTGAACATACTCTATTTTTACTCTATTATTCTCGGAAATAGCGTGCTTAACGTTTTGGATAACTATCGTCGCGCAGGGTACATAGTTGGTATATCCCACCCAAAGTGGTCCAAATAGACCACGGCAAAGGCGTACGGTACCGAAGTAGCCCAAACGCAATATAGTCCTGTACTTCGTCTATCTACGATTCTACAGTTAAAAACAGCTTTGTAAGACAACCAGACTCGAAAAGCTGGTCTATAAAATGTCTTGAAAACTGAAACTTTGGTTCTGCTTTAAGTCTAGACCTAGAGGTCATTGGTCGCACTTCTACAACAGACTATACGTGGTTGCTAATAGTGATCTGCTAACCAGGCAAGATACGGAAATGAGTGGGGGATTTAAAGTATTTTGAAACAGCTATCGATTGGTTTAGATATCGGAAACCAGCACACGTTTGAATTTCGGTCGTTAGTAGGGCCCGACCGGATATCCGGATCCGGATATTACCTGCCGGATATGCCGGATATCAGTCACAGATGAGAAAACGTGATTTTTTTGCGTATTTGAACATAAATATTGCATTCGACCGTAGTGTGTAATAATGAAAATCACTGTGAAACAACTACTGAAACGCACAGCAGCTATGAGGGCGAACAGGAACTTTTCGCCGATTCACTTGATTCGCCAAACCAAATCGATACCTCTGGTGGCATTGATGACGAAACTGACAAAGTAGTTTTGTTGTTTAGCTACAGAATAAGTATGGATGCTTTCTCTTAGGTGCACAAACTGATTTCTGAGTATCTGAAAGAGGCGCTTGTACCGAGTGACAGAGACCCACTACTCTACAGGAAAGAGAAGCAGTCAACATTTGGCAGACTGGCAGAGGTTAGGACCGCGGGGCAGGGGGTTAGGGAGGGGCTTAGCCCTCCCCTCGCCGGCCAATACCACCCCTTCGGCCGGCCATACCCCCGAACTCCCTCCCAGAGGATACCCTGTGCTCTGTGTCAACTACCCTAGGCCCTCAGCCCCTAGACCTGCCTCCCTCAGCCGGCCGCTACCTCCCCCTCAGGAATTTTGTATAGAAAATTATGATAAACATATGCTTGGATTAGGTGTAAATGAGCTCAGAATAGCTTATTTTAGCTTATTTTATTGAAAAACAAGCGAAAATCCCTTCATTTTAGCCAAAAAATCGGACTTTTTGGCTTACCAAACTCTCAGTCTTCCCTCAGGCGGTCCTACCCCCTCAGGAATTGAAAATTCTACACCCTTCCTCAGCCGAAATGCTAGCCCATGTCTGCATGAAACTGATAAATAATATTATAATAACTCGGCCGAACCGTTAAACGCACACGGCGTTTTCAACGACGTTTATGACGAAATTTTTATTTAAACTACATTTTCTGGTCTGAAAAACTATAAAAACTATTTTTTTCAACCTGATTTCTACCTTTTCAGGGTGCTCCAATCAAATCCTCATTTTGTACTATTTTTTGCCCGTACTATTTTTGTGTACTATAATTGTACTATTTTGAGGGATATACCTACTTCTCCCCGTCGCGCAGTTTAGACGTCAGCCAAAAGTAGGGCGATCACTAGTTGCGCCGATTAGTGTTTTGAGTGAGTACATTATTGGCCATTTTTTTGTTTAAAGAGGGCCACCGTCCTTGGGCTTGGACGAATATTGTTATGTTTATGCTTAATCAATAGCTAATCGTCATATCTACCCATATGCCCGTGGGCAGACATATCTGTTGGAGGACTCAGATGCTACGATTGTTTTAGTAGGGGATGTCAAAATCGCGCATTTTCTTTCTTTTTTATTTTTTTTAATTTGTTGTTCAAGGATCTCTCAAAGTAAACGCGCCGAAATATGCATCTAAGGTAGGCCTACTCAAGTAGTAAAATTGGTAGCTATCTTTCCAAAGATGACTGAGAAAGCTTCTTTTCCTATTTTTTTCATGGTGAAGATTTTCGTTTAAAAAGGGCCACCGTCCTTGGGCTTTTACGAATATTTATATTTACGCTTAATCGATAGCAAATTGTCATATCTACCCATATGCCCGTGGGCAGACATAACTGTCGGCGGACTCGAATGCTACGATTGTTTTACTAAGCGGGGGTTTCCGGGGGAAATCGGCCGATAATCGATGAAGTAAGGCGATATGACTAGCGCGTTATCTGAGATGCATGCAGTAATTGGGTGTGGATGTGCTGGTGCATAAATCAATAATGTACAAGTCAAAAGTAGTTGTTTGATACCGGATTTGGTCATATTTGTTAAAGATTTACAATTTGGGTGCGCACGTTTTATCGAGACCAAAAAACACGTATCTAAGGTAAAGTTGAATATAGCATGAATTTTGTGCAATTGGCAGAACGTTTTTAGGCTGTGATTTTCTTCAATATGCTTTGTGCTTTCACTCGCATCTCTTCTGGCCAACTCCGAATCGCCATGCCGAAATACTATCCCAAGAATCGGCCGATTCACCTGCGGAAATCAATTAAATTGACGATTTCCCTTAAGATTGCAACGATTTCGACTCTTCAAGCTGTGATACTTCTTGATATGTCGGTGCATGTACATATCCAAGTCTTGCTGTACGTACATGTCTGTACTACGTGTCTAGGTCGGCGCGCTGCTGTGGTGTAATTGCTGTGTCTCGGCGCTGAGCCAATATTGATTGCTCTTGGCTCAGACACACACCCGGCTGCAGAGGTGTGTGTGTGTTTTGGCGCGGCCGAACAGCAAGGCCTGGTGCTGTGTTTAAATTCAATCACTTTCCTCTCCGCGCGCACCTGCCTTGCGGTTCGGTCTGTCTGCGTCTCTAGGACTAGTGTGTTGTGTGGCCAACGCTTTGCTGTTTAGTTGGCAAGTGACGATTCCTTGTGTGCCCTGGCATAAAAGGATCGAGTTGCTGCATCGACTACTACACCGCAACTAGTAGTGCGATAGGAATTGCGACAAGGACCG
The DNA here is from genome assembly GCA_030248155.1 of Sabatieria punctata. Lineage (NCBI taxonomy): Eukaryota > Metazoa > Nematoda > Chromadorea > Araeolaimida > Comesomatidae > Sabatieria > Sabatieria punctata. The sequence continues at coordinate 77,699 of JASANB010004616.1, read as the reverse complement.
ATCCGGCCGTGGAAGAAATAACACAAGCAGACAACGACACAGTGGCGCGGAAAGAAACGAAACAGTGGCGACCGATGTGCAATTCGAGACCCAGCTGGACAGCCACCGCCAACAACAAAGACGATTCTCCGGGTGCTGCGCTCAGTGAGTCTGTTTGCTAAACCACCTTCTTTCCATTGAGGACGGACGTGCGTGCGTGTCGTTTGCTCCGGACGGGGAGCGCCGTGTGTGTCGTGTGCAGTGGAGGCCGAGTGACGTGTGTTGCGTTCATTGACGGGGGAGCCTGCCGGACATCTCGTGCGTGAATCGGGGACGCCTGGTTCGTTGACGACGGATAATCGGGGGCGTCTCGCTCGTTGATGAGGGACCACCTGCTCCGGCACCGCATCGACAAAACTACAGCGCTGCTTTTTCGATCATCCGGAACCGCATCGACAAATTAACGGATTCGCACCAGAAAGGGACCGTGCCTCTCACGGAAGGACTCGATCATCGCAGCGGTGATAAACAACACTGCATTGTCGACTCAAAAGGAACGCCAGGACTTGACCCGTGCCTCACCGCGGTGATAAACAACACCGCATAGTCGACTCAAACGGACCGACCGCAGCGGTGAATAATAACACCGCATTGCTGACTCAAACGGAACCGTGCATCTCGGGGGCGGAACCGTGCATCCCGGAGGAGGAATCGCGCATCTCCAGGCTGGACCAAGTGCCCAGTCACTGACTACCGATGGCACAACCCGGACCTAGCAAACTACACCTGCCACCACCGGACCGATACTGGCACCATCCAGGAGAGTCGCCAGTACTGACGTGGCCGTTGTGGGAACGACTGTTCACCGATTTCCTCGAAGGAATCGATGAAACCCGACCGGCTGACGGCAAACTCAGTGATCAGGAAAAACGGAAGTTTCTGACGTCCTACATTGGAGCCGCCGCACTCTCGCAATTCTCCAGCCAGAGGGAATTCGCTAACAACCAGACTACCTACATGGAGTTCCTGGGAGCGGCGAGGAGGATTTTCTACCGCCCAACCAATGCAGTGAGGGCTCACTTCGATTTCCTGCAGAGGACTCAACATTCCGGTGAACCAGTTGCTGACTATCTGCGGGAGCTACGCCTGCTGATACAACAATGCAGCTTCCCAGTCACGGACGGTGTCATCACGGAAGGAGACCTGACAGAATACCTGTTGGCCATTCAGTTGGTCAAAGGACTGAGTTGCCGGGATACGCAGGAGAAGTTGCTAAGCCAGAGGGATGTCAACCTGGAGAGATTCGCGGAGGTCGCGCAAGCAGATGAGACGGCGCGCCAGGATGCTGCCAAATTGACAGGAAGTTGACCTGCGCAGATCGGTGCGGCCAGTCAGGGAAGGAATCAGCGTGGAGGATGGAGAGGACAGAGAGGAGGCAAAGGACGCCCCTACCAGCCCACCGCCGCGCCCAGAGGGAATTCCAACCCGTCTGCCGGGAGGAAGTCGAGTGCAGCCGATGCCTGCACAGCTTGTGGCAGACATGGCCACAGAGCTAACGCCGAATCGTGCCAAGCGAAGGGACAGGAGTGCCACAAATGCAAAAAAGTGGGCCACTTCGCTAAGATGTGCCGGTCAGGAGGATCCAGCAACAAAAACCGGGCCATTCGAGTGAGGGACATCACCAATGGCAGAGGAGCCTACATTCGTGGTCTACAACAACCAGTACACTGTCAGGTGCTGATCACACTGGATAAGGACCAGAAGGGTCGTGCGCTGAGGATGTTGGTGGACACTGGCTCAGACGTTACTGGAATCACGGAATCCGAGTGGCGTAAGTGCTTTGGACGGACCGCAGTCAAGCCAGCCAGGAGACTCGCGAATTTCGACAACTCTACTATCGCTACCCGAGGGCAATTCAGGGCGCAGTTATCGTTACAAGGACGGTCGGTGACAGTGCCAGTGTATGTGTTTAACAACACATGTAACAACACACTGGGCATGGATGCGCTGCGTGCACTGGGAGGAGTGCAAATCGACTTGGATTCGAATAGCACCACTATCAAGGAGGACCCCAGATGCGCAACTGTGCAGAAACCTGACTCGGGAGTATCCAGTCGAGTGATGAGGGAACAGCAGACGTCCAGTACGCTTCAACAGTCGCAGCCAGATGCGCTGGAGACTTGGAGGACGGCCGGACTGCTGCCACTGCTGGAGGAGTTGTCTAACCTGACGAAAAAGGAGGTCGGCACCTACCCAGACTTCAAACACAGGATTCGGCTCAAACCAGGCGCAAAGACGCCACCCAGACAGCCTGTGAGATCGATCCCAGTGCGCTTTGAGGAGAGAGCCAAAGAAGCCGTCGAGCTGATGGAACGCCAAGGCATTTGGGAGCGAGTTGAGCATGCCGATCGAGTACACGGCATGGTGGTCGTGGAGAAACCAGACGACCCCGGATCAGTCCGGATAACAAGCGATCTGAGTCCGCTCAACAAGGACATCGATCCAGTGCTGTACCCGCTGCCAAACATCCAGGATTTGCTGTATAACAGACTCAGTCAGGCGGAGGTCTTCAGCAAAATCGATCTGCTAAAGGGATACTTCAACGCAGAACTGGATGAGGACAGCCAGCTGCTCACAACGACTGCCACTCCATGGGGGTACTACGCTTACAAGAAACTCCCGATGGGACTGAGGGACAGTGCAGCAGTGTTCCAGAAACTGGTACACGAAACGCTGGAAGGTGTGCCAGGGTGTCAGCCATACATCGATGACATTTTGGTGTATGGAGCGAATCGAAAGGAGCACGATGACAGCTTGAAACAGGTGCTACAACGCTTAAACGAGAAGAATCTACGCCTCAACCTAAGGAAGTGCGTCGTTGCTCAACCATCAGTGAAGTTCTTGGGCCATGTGATCTGCAAAGGATGTGTCAGGCCGGATCCCGACAAACTGGAGAGTCTGAGGCAGCTGACACCACCCAAAAACGTCAAGGACGTGCAGAGTTTCTTGGGAGCCGTCAACTACTTAAGCAAGTTCGTGCCCTCACTGTGCGACAAGCTGGAGCCAATTCGAGCACTCACACGGGCTAACACGAAGTTCGTGTGGGGTCGGGAGACTCAGGAGGCGTTCGAACGAGTGAAACAGTTGCTTGGCGGACCAAAGGGGCTGCGCCTTAAGATGTTTCATCCCTTAAAGCAGACCTTTGTCACTACCGACGCATCCGGTTATGGCATTGGTGGGATGCTGTCTCAGGTGCATCACGGCCAGGAATTCCCAGTCGCGTTTGGACACCATACTCTGGACGCCACCAAGCGAAAGTGGGACACCACCGAAAAGGAGGCCTATGCGGCGATGTTTTTCTGCGAGTATTGGGAGAAATACTTGCTGGGCAGACACTTCACGCTTCGAACTGACCACCAAGCGCTACAAGCACTGCTACATCGACAAACCAACCAACGGAAATCGCAGAAGTTCGAACGTTGGGTGCACAGACTCAACGTATTCGATTATGATGTGCAGTACGTGCCTGGGGACAACAACCACATGGCAGATGTCTTGTCGCGCCTGCAGACCGATTCTGCACCGAGTGGAGTGATTCGTTGCATCAAGGAGTTGGGATTCTCAGCCGGGAGAATCGCCAAAGCTCTGAGGAACGACCCAGTGCTGAGCAAAGTCAAGCAATTCTGCCTGGAGGGTTGGCCAAACAGAGCCAAACTGCCCGGCCAATTTTGCAACTTGCCTTATCACAGGATGAAGGACGAGTTTTCGGTGGAGGACAAAACAGGACTGGTGTTACGAAACAACAGCCAGATCATTGTTCCAGGTCCACTCCGAAGAGAACTACTCAGCAAGGCCCACGAGGGACACCCAGGGATCGTTCGCTACAAACGCAAGCTCAGAGAAAGCTACTGGTGGCCGGGGATGGCTACAGAGAGCGAGGAGTTTGTACGCCACTGCAGTGCCTGCCTGGATTCCGCCAAGTCGCAGCCTAAGGTGCCCACACAAGGAGAACATCTCTATACACCGGAAGAACCATGGGTAGAACTGTCAATGGACATCACAGGTCCGTTTGAGACAGCCCCAGCCCACAAGAAGTGCATAGTGGTGTTGCTGGACAACTACTCCAAGTATCCGGAAATCCTCTGCACCACTGATACGTCATCTAAGAAGATCATCCAGTGGTTGAAGCAGGTGTTTGCCAGGTACGGCAATCCTGCTAGGATTCTCACGGACAATGGACCACAGTTCATCAGCTTGGAGTTTGAGGAATTCCTACAGGAGAGGGACATTTTCCACCAGAAAGCTCCTGTCTATACACCACAGCAGAACGCATTCGTGGAAGTGTTCAACCGGTACCTGAAACACCATATCCAAACCTTCACCAACACTCAGGAGTGGGAAGAAGGTCTGACGCAAATTCTGTGCCATTACCGAGCTACAGCTCAGGAGGGTGAGCGTGAGAGCCCCGCGGAAAAGCTGTTTGGACGCCGGCCGCGCCTCGCCTTTGAAGTTTGCCGTCAGTCGCGCCCCAAAAAGGAGGAGAGGGAGGAGGATTTGGAAAGCGCTCGAAAAACGGTTGCTAACAGGACAAATTCGAGCAGGAACACCCAGGAAGGAGTCGAAAAGGAACCACCCTGGCGGCAGATGTACTACAAGGGACAACGCGTTCGGGTTAAGAGGAGCCACACTCCCAAAGGACAGTCGCCTTGGTCCCGGAAGTGCTACATAGTGACGGCCGTTTTGGGCAGATACAACTACAGATTGTCAGACGGTCAGCTGTGGAATGCCAGGAATATGCAGCATGTGCCGGACCGCCCAGCTAACCCCGAATTAGTGGAGATCGAGACCGGCCAGAGAGAGGTCGAAAACGAGCGCCAGCTAGCAGAGCGTCGCTACCCTCTCCGAGAACGAAGACCAGTAGATCGCTATGGGGACTGGGACTACAGCTAGAAGAAGACGGCCCTTTTAAGAAGAAAAGGTGTGTTGATATGTCGGTGCATGTACATATCCAAGTCTTGCTGTACGTACATGTCTGTACTACGTGTCTAGGTCGGCGCGCTGCTGTGGTGTAATTGCTGTGTCTCGGCACTGAGCCAATATTGATTGCTCTTGGCTCAGACACACACCCGGCTGCAGAGGTGTGTGTGTGTTTTGGCGCGGCCGAACAGCAAGGCCTGGTGCTGTGTTTAAATTCAATCACTTTCCTCTCCGCGCGCACCTGCCTTGCGGTTCGGTCTGTCTGCGTCTCTCGGACTAGTGTGTTGTGTGGCCAACGCTTTGCTGTTTAGTTGGCAAGTGACGATTCCTTGTGTGCCCTGGCATAAAAGGATCGAGTTGCTGCATCGACTACTACACCGCAACTAGTAGTGCGATAGGAATTGCGACAAGGACCGATCCGGCCGTGGAAGAAATAACACAAGCAGACAACGACACAGTGGCGTGGACAGAAACGAAACACTTCTTCAATGTGCTTCGTGCTTTCACTCACAGCACTTCTGGCCAACTCCGAATCGCCATGCCGAAATACTATCCTGAGAATCGGCTGATTCAGTTGTGGAAATCAATTAAACTGTGGATTTTCCCTCAGATTGCAACGATCTCAACTCTTCAAGCTGTCAATGTGCTTTGTGCTTTCACTCACATCTCTACTGGCCAATTCGGAATCGCCTTGCCGAAATACTATCCGGAGAATCGGCCGATTCAGGTGTGGAAATTGGTAAAACTGACGATTTTCCTTTGGATTGCATCGATTTCAACTCTTCAAGCTATGATACTTGTTCAATGTGCTTTGTGCTTTCACTCACATCTCTTCTGGCCAACTCCGAATCGCCATGCCGAAATACTATCCCGAGAATCGGCCGATTCAGTTAGGAAATCAATTCAATTGTCGATTTTTATTCAGATTGCAACGATTTCAGCTGTGGTGCGTCTTCGATAAACCTGAGCATCCTGTCCAACCACATGTACCAGTCAGCTCAGATTCACTAAACCGAGCACCATCTGGGAGAGAATCGGCCGATTCGGTTTTGTTTGTTTCGTTTTGGTTTTTAGTTCCACTGTCCTTTTGAACAGCTCAGGACAGCCCGCGCTCTTTTCGGAGCCTTTCAATTGGGCAACCCTGCCTACAAACAACCCTGCCCCTTCCTGCTATTCGATCCTCGGAGCAACGGCAGCCCCGGTTTGGTTCCCATTTACCTGCTACCATCACTGGCTTTCGGTTCGGCGGCCCGGGTTGGGCTTTGCGTTGGCTACTTCCATTCGCTTCGACCGGTTTTGAACCCACAAACAACCTCTCTCACGTATGCCGGAGCCGAAGTGACACATGGGATAGCGTAAACTACCCATGACCAAGACGGGTTGTGGAAAACGCCGAAACTGACGATTTTCCTTCAAATTGCCCATTTCTTCAATAGTTCCACCCTGTATTTTTCAGGATGCCTTTTGCACCCTGTATTCTTCCGCGTGCTTGCTTTGCCCCCAAAATATACCCCTTTAAAATTTGTACCCCCAAAAATTCTTACCCCCATATTTTTAGTCCGAAATTTTTTGCGCCTTGTATTTTGGCACACCCCGGACCCCCTGTTGCATCTACGAAAAATACAGAGAGCAAAACACTTCGGACTAAAAAATGGGGGTAAGAAATTTAGGGGGGCAAATTTGGGGGGGGGCAAATAAAGCATCCTGAATAATACAGGGCGCAAAAAATTCAGGGAGAGAAACCATTTTGGGTGTACAAATTTTGGGGGTACAGATTTAGAGATACAGATTTTAGGGGGTACATACTGTATTTTAGGGGGTAAACTAAGCTGGTAAACCGCAAAATACAGGGCAGAGAGAGTGCATCGAGGAAATATGGGCAATCTGAACGAAAATCGTCAGTTTTAAATTTCCACAACCGAATCGGCCGATTCTCAGGATGATACTATGGCTTAGCGAATTGGAGTTGGCCGGAAGAGATGTGAGTGAAAGCAACAAAGCACATTGAAGAAGCATCACAACTTGAAGAGCTGAAATCGTTGCAATCTGAAGGGAAATCGACAATTGAATTGATTTCCTAACTGAATCGGCCGATTCTCGGGATAATATTTCGGCATGGCGATTCGGAGTTGGCCAGAAGAGATGTGAGTGAAAGCACAAAGCACATTGTACAAGTATCATAGCTTGAAGAGTTGAAATCGATGCAATTGGAAGGAAAATCGTCAGTTTTACCAATTTCCACACCTGAATCGGCCGATTCTCCGGATAGTATTGCGGCAAGGCGATTCCGAATTGGCCAGTGGAGATGTGAGTGAAAGCACAAAGCACATTGACAGCTTGAAGAGTTGAAATCGTTGCAATCTGAATAAAAATCGTCAATTTAATTGATTTCCACAAGTGAATCGGCCGATTCTCGGGATAGTATTTCGGCATGGCGATTCGGAGTTGGCCAGAAGAGCTGTGAGTGAAAGCACGAAGCACATTGAAGAAGTATCACAGCTTGAAGAGTTGAAATCGCTGCAATCTTTAGGGAAATCGTCAATTTAATTGATTTCCGCAGGTGAATCGGCCGATCCTCGGGATAGTATTCCGGCATGGCGATTCGGAGTTGGCCAGAAGAGATGTGAGTGAAAGCACAAAGCATATTGAAGAAGTATCACAGCCTGAAAACGTTCTGCCAATTGCACAAAATTCAGCGCCCACAGCGTTACCTGCCGGTGCGAACGGCTCGAACGGCTCGCCGGCTCGAAGAAACCGAATTGCCCCAAAAGTCGAATGCGGCCGGCAGTTAGTAGTTTACGCACCGTTCGCACCGTTACGCACCGTTCGCACCAGCAGCGACCCCCGTTGGGCGCCGATCTTTCGGAGCGGTGAATTTGCTTAGATCGATCAGAGAACCGTTCTATTTCAGCTTGCATTATCAAATAACGCGTTTTGGTGGAAAAGTAGCTGGGTGCATTAAATCTTTAAACGAGAAAGCATCAGTAAAAGAACAGAATGTGCAGAACAGAAACGGAAATTAACATTTATTGAAGATAGTTCCAAATCAAATCTGTAGCCTTGATTTAGTGCATAAAGCACGTTTGAATGAACAGTTGGGTGCTGATTTGTAACCGTAGCAGCTTTTGTTGTATTTGCATGTTTGACTGTTCTGTGCAAATGTAGCTGCTTTTCGTTAATAGTGCATCTTTGTCGCGTACTCTTCTTTAGTTCTTTAGTCATCAACCTTGCTGACATCCCTGATTTTCCAAGCATTCACATAGACAAAAAGGGCATGCAAAAATTATGTAATAGTATTTTTGCCCATTTTCGGACTCCATCCCCCGGATAATCGCCCGTAATAATTTTCTGACCTCCACCCCTAATAATTTGGCACCGAACCGAAATTTCAATTTTTTTAGAGGTAGAGCCAAAATTTTTGGGTTCATTTCCAAGTAAAATGACGTTTTTATTAAAATAACATCAGTATACAGTAACAATTGATAATTTTCTTAGTTTTCTTTATTGATGAGCTACAGCTATGTACAATATACGTATAGTCTTTGTTTTACATAGAAGCCATCATTGGGTGGCTTTTTGTTAACGATGAAACCAATACTCCCCCTCCCCCACCGTAATGATTAGTAATCATTTGGCGAACCTCCCTCCAGTGTTGTTCCCAGTAAATTTACTGAGTAAAAGTTACTCGGTACTTAGTTATTTTGAATTAAAGTAAGTACTTATACTTAACGGTAAAAATTTTTTTTAATTTTGCTTACTGAATACCGAGTTTCAATTTTGAATTACTCAATTAGAAAAAAATTCGGTAAACTCGGTACTCGGTAATTTACTGAGTTGTTTACTGAGTAAAAGCTTCTGCAATAGGTAGCTCGTCGCACCTGTGCAAGAAAATATACGGTTTTTCTTTCGCTAATAGATCTGCTAACGACGAAAACACAATTTTTGCCAATTTTTGGCAATTTTCACAGCTTGCATAACCTAAGCTTTGTTTGCGCAGTAGAATTGCTATAATGAGGCGCGAAGACTATACGTAGAAGTAGGAACTATACGTACAACTATTAGCTATATTTATATTGACTTTTTTTGCATCAGTCTGATGAACTGTGAGGAAAAAGGCAGGCTAAAATTACAATGTAGAATAGATCTTCACTTTCCAATTTGGTCAGACTTTGCAATTAAAGCCACATCCTCTAGTCACTATGTATATTGTGCATATTTTAAGGCTTTCCATGCATGCTAAGCACTTTAAATAATGTGAAATAACACAAAACACGATTAAAATTCCGAAAAATCGAGCTACATTATCCTATAAACTCATCAATCAGCACTGAAAAAGGATTCTAGAAGCTAAAAGCCATATCAGGTAAACATTTTCAGATAAATTGTAGATTTCTGAATTTTGAAGGTTTTACCGAGTTTACTGAATTGTTTACTGAGTACTTACCGGGTTTTTTTTAGAAAAACCAAGTACTTACTTGTACTTACTGAATTTCAAAAAATCTGGATTTACTTACTGAATACTTACCGAGTTTTAGAATTTTGAGCTAGGCACAACACTGCCTCCCTCCCCTTCATGCCATTACGTAAGTTTTGCACGCCCTCAAGATTCGGTGTTAGTTAGTAGCAGCTTTCTGGTCCTTTAGTGCAATTGCTTTTTCTGTTATGCTTGCATCGTACGTATTAGCTTCTTTCTGTTAGCTGTGATGCATCTCCGGACAGTTGCTGTAGTGCAGTGCTTTTGTTGCTTAGTTTTCTTCTGATAGTACTCTTCCCAAGAATCTAAACTATGTATAAAAATGCTTTCAAAGCTGCTGTATCGGCGTTGGAAAAGATGCATTGGAAAGGCGAATTTACCATATTATGCACCTTGTATATGTACTCTGTATAGGATCGGCTCTGGGAAAGGAAAGGTGTTTGGTTGTTTCAAAAATCGGGGTACAATAACAAAAATCACCGAAACTTTACACCCATCGCTAAACGTCTCAATTTTGTCAAACAAAAACGTGTCATCTCGGCACATTTTCTGATTGACATAGTACCAAAATGGGAAATGATTGGCCGAAAAATTGGACCTGATGGGCGTCGCTGATGGGGCAACCATTAAACTAACAATCCAAATGTTTTACTTCACGGCTAACACCAAGGACAAACTCGATGTTGGTGATGCTGTCAGTGGTTCCACTGCATTGTATGTCTGGTTGAATTGTTATTTTGTTGTTGTAACTTTTTTGGGTTGGGCTTTGTGTCGACTACTTCCCATCGCCTCAACAGGTTTCGACCCCACAAACACACCGCTTCCATGGGTGCCGGGGCCGCCGTGATACACGTGATTATATTCGCTTTTCTCTTTTAAAATTTTAATACAAGCTGATTTTCCAGCTACTTTTCCACCAAAACGTGTAATTTGTTAATGCAAGCTGAAATAGAACGGTTCTCTTATCGATCTAAGCAAGTTCACCACTCCGAAATATCGGCGCCCAATTGAGGTAGCTGCTGATGCGAACGGTGCGTAACGGTGCGTACGGTGCGTAAACTACTATAACTGCCAATGCGGCCAGTCGAGGCCCCGGGGTAATATCGAATCGGCGCTGGAGGAATCGGCGCTCGGCGCTAATTTTTGAGCTGTTGCGTGAACATCTAAAATACTGAGAAGCGCGAAATTTAAATTCTTCGGTTGCGTGAACATCTAAGATACCATAGCCAGCGCGAAATTTAAATTCTAAACGTACTATTTTCGAAATTTCTCGTTGTGCAAAGGATTGCCTCACGATTATTTCTGATTTGAAAAATACACAGTAAAGAACCCTGCAAGGACTCGACCGAATTCAAGTGACTCTTCAGAAGCCGTAAGTTTCTAATGTCCACATCAGTGTGGGGCATAGACCGATAATAAGTTCACAGCTGGCCGGCACAGTTGGTGTACTGGTTTAGGCCGCAAAGCCACTGTGCTGCGCCGTCGTGCGTTCATCCACTCGGCGGGGCAAGTTTCTTGCCGCAAAGAGTTGGTCGTCGGCACAAAGCCCAACCCAGGCCACCGAAAGTTGTTACAGCGACACATGTGTTGGGACATACGGGAACGGGGACAGCTACCACTGAGACCTGCTCAGACTGACACCGAGCATGTGTGCCGGTTAGTAGTGAAGGCAGCGAAGGAAGGGCAGGATGCATATGGGTGTGCGTGATGGGCCCGCAGTGTGGCCTAATGCAGGGGCTACGACGGCCCAACCCAGCGTATCCAGGGGGTGTAGCGTGGGTACACCCCCTTAGCGGCGGAGGTAGGAAGAAAAAGTCTGCCAAAAATATAAGAAACTAATGAATTTGTACTAAAACTGTCTATTTTGTGCTCAGAATGCCTTCTAAATGCGTTCTTGAAGATAAATTTTCAAAATTTTATCTCGCCCTGGTTTCTCGTCCCGCAGAAGCCCAACCAGGCCATTATAAACTACTAAAACTTGTAGTTTCTGTTAATTTTAAGTTCGGAATGCGTTTTAAACGCGTTTTTGAAGGCAAATTTTGCTAAATTTTCTTATCCTGGTTGGGCAGCGGCCCAACCAGGCACTTTCAAAATTTTACACCACCCCCTTTCCAAAATCCTGGATACGCCACTGCTTTTAGCACCCCATCCACAACGCCTATTGGCTAGAGATGTTCACGAGCCTGAAAAAGCTCGGCTCGGCTCGACTCGACTCGGCTCGGCTCGCGAGCCCAGATCGAGCGAGCTTATCAAGGTTAGAAAGCTCGCGGTCCGAGCCGAGCCGAGCCGAGCCGAGCCCAGATCGCGCAACAGACTTAAAAATGTGTAATTTTAATCAAATTTTGAAAATATTGTGCTTTTGGAGGCTAATTTTCGTTTAATTTCATTGTTTGGTACATTATTTTAAAGGTATCAACGATAAAATTGCGTAATTAGTCAGGCAAAGCTTTAGGTATTGATTTTTTCGTCTTATTTTTCTATTTTTCCGAGTTTTCTGCCAAATTTAAAGCTCGCGAGCCGAGCTCGAGCGAGCTTGGAGGTAAGCACAAACGAGCTGAAACGAGCTGACCTAAACAGAGCTCACAATCGAGCCGAGCCGAGCCGCGATTTTTAGGCTCGTGAACATCTCTACTATTGGCCAGTGCCAAGCCATCATGATGGCACTGGCAGAAGTATAAATCCGCCTTAAGGCTGTCTGCATTATGTAAAAGGGGGAACATGTTAAACTCGCGCAGCTGGTTACGGGCGTATAATTCAATATTTTAGCCCAAGCGCAACCTTTTCCCGCATTAGCGCTACCGTATTTTCTCGCCGAGCGCCTAGCGCCGATTCCCCCAGCGCCGATTCGATATTACCGGCCCCGGTCAAAGGTGCCGTGCCCTAGCTCGTTTGTTCCTGTTTCCTACCGTTTTGAAATTTTTTACTGTTTGATATTGATGCATGTCTATTCTATTTCAGACAGAAATTCAATTTTTTGAAGGTACTAAACTAACTATCAGTAGTTATCTTGCAATTCAAGCAAGGGCTCAACAAAAGCGTAGGCTGCACCGTGCACTAATCCGTTGAAAGTTAGAGTCCCTGGGTGAACTGTGTGGTGAATGTGGTGAGCTGCCTGTTCATCTGCTGCTCGTAGGCTTTATTTCGACGCGCCTGTAGGTTTACTGGCGGCCAACTGCGCGATCATGACATCGGTTTGTCTCTGATCTTCGCTCGTCTTGCTGAGGAAACGGTAGAAGTTTGGTTGGCACTGCCTCCAACCTAGAAATACGATTCTCTCAACTCATTTTCTCGAAAAACTTCAGCAGTCTTTTGGCGAGTGTTTAATCGTTGTCAATTTTATTCAACTAAGAGGGCAACAAACAAGCGAAAGGTAACACCTGACTGCCAACCCTCATTGTTGTTGTTATATAGTTCTTCGCAAAGGATAAGGAAAGGATAGACCCTTCAGATAGGTATGTGGACATCCGGCTTAATTTATCCTTTGTTTTGATAGGTCACCTTGCCTTACTAGTGTTGGCCTGAAGGCATCGACGGTCAATCGCCATTTAATCGTTGTCAGTTATGCAACTAAGAGGACAACAAACAAGCGAAAGCGATAAAGTGCCGCATAACTGCTGCAATTTGTTAAAAAAACCTCAACGTTAATACTGTTTATTATTTAATTTTATAGTTAGTACCTTCAAAATTATGTTTTTGAAATAGATATGCACCAAAACAGTAAAATTTTAAAACGAAGGAAACGGGAACACGCAATGGACGTCGGCTCTTTTTAGCGATACTTGGCTATACAGCCGAATGTGGCTACAGAGCCATTGTAGGCTATGAGCTATAGTAGTGTAAGGGACATTTTGAGTCAAGTAGGGCTATATTTAGCTTAGTGTTGCTACATTCCATGCTAAATTAGCCAGCCAAGGACATATATCCTAGCTTGACTACTGACTACTGATAGCTAAGTAGGGAGGGTTTATAGCCAAGTATGGAGTTAAATCCCTAGACTGACAGTGCGAATGATTAATAAACGAGTCTTGACGGTTACCAAATATATGGCAGCGTTAGGGTAGGTAGTTGCACAGTCTGTTCGCGAGTTCATCAGTCGATGACTTCAATATTTGAGTGGACGTAAATGTCACGTGGTTGCCGAGCCAATCTAGTTAGAGCTTTTTGCCTCTGCTCAACCGGTTTTTGTGTTAGGTGCGCTACTGCATTTCAGCTCTCTCGTCCGTCCCTTCATTATGACCACTTGCTCTGTACTAGAGCCCCTTAAAATCACTTGAGAGTTTAGAATTTTCGGTAATCAACCATCGTCAAAGCCAGATACTATTTTCGGCAGAATGCTTAAGAAATAGCGTAAGACTGCAGCAAAGCCAAAAAATATTTGTTGGAGTTGGAGTGATAGCTGAACAGTGAATAGTGATGCAAACAAGTTGGAAATGCCAAGTCTTGCTGAAAACCATAACCACTACTACAAATAGCAATTATTTTCATTGCTCACTATTCATTTTCATTGTTTCCTGTTTTCTTTTTGCGCAGTTTTGTTGTTCTTAGCGCCTCTACTATTATTCAAAAGATTAAACTATGGGTAGCGCTATATGGAACTGGTTCGAAGACGTTTCAAACACTGTTGCTTGGTGTAGAACGCTAGCCCAGATGGCTTGAAAATATCTTTCTGTACTGTTCCTGATACAAATGCTCCCAGTGAAAGGTTAGCCAGGCCGGAAACGTCTGCCATGACAAACGTAACCGGCTTTTGAGCGGGAAAGCAGAACAGTTGCTGTTTGTTAAGAACAATCTGATTTTTTTAGACTTCAAATGTTAAGCTTTGTTAGGTGAGGTCAGAGAGCAGTAGAGAAGTATGTAGATAAGTAAAAGAACTGTGTTTACATGCAGTCAGCACCGTTGCCTTATAATTTACAAGCTATTTTAGAATAAACTCGGTATTTTTCAAACCGAGCCTCTATTATCTAACCTAGTTTTCAAAATACCGAGTTGAACCGAGATCGTTTACATCACTATAGAGATTCTTCCATTTTCCAAATTTAGAGCTAGATCATTTTGTTGGCTGTGGTAATAGGCATCACACAGAAGTTTAGATTATTGCCTAATTGCTTCCAGTACTACTGGAATGGCACTATAAGTTTCTTGGCAGCCTCGCAACCGTTTATCACAGTTCAAGCCTAGTACTTCTTATCGCGCTTTGTAATTTACTATCTTTGTATGTTGAACGTTTAAATTTTGTTAGAGCTTGTTGGCCACCGAATAAAGAAGACATAATAATCAAGATGGCGGTCGTACTACCTGTAGGAGGTGTGTTGACAAGTTGTGTCGGATGTATGATGCTGGTCGAGCAATTAGCCAAGTGATCTTTCAAATGCAATTCGTAGTAATTAGTTCTTTAATTTGTGTGTCGTGTAGGAAAGAGCCGGGATGCATGAACTTGATGACCTTCTCAACCTTCCTCTTCATAGCTATAGAAGGCTTTATCTTCAGTCAGGATTTTCTCCGCCGAAAGAACAAAATACCTATTTTTGGGTAACTTTTTTCTTGATTTTGGCTTTCGCTTCGAAAACGTTACACATGTCTCTTGTATTTATGACATAGGTTGTTCAAAAAGCCGGAATTTGGTTCCAGTTTTGGTTTGAGCAAATGGATCTTCCTTTAGCTTTCGGTCTGATATGAAAGAGCTCACCATGGAATGGAAGAGAGATTTGTTGGTTGACGGCCGAAAATGAACCAGACAGTCGGCTACTGGTACAGTCTCAAGTGAGCAGGTTATTGCAATTTCCTTCTGTTTACAGATTTTTAATGCTTTTGTCATGGTTTTTGGCTTAAATTCGGAATGGAAAGTGTACTCTAAGTTTCCAGAAAGCTCTGCGTGCCTCTAGTAAGTAACCATTATTCATGCGCTGAATGCTATATTTGATGAAGAAGCACCAAACACGACCCAAGTCTATGAGTAGATACAGCTTCCTAGCATTCAGCTCTTGAGTAAAGATTACTGGAGGCTGGCAGGTTTTCTGCAAACTTAGTGTTCATGTTCCATTCCGAATTTAAGGCAAATACTATGATAAAAGCATTAAAAATCTGAAAACAGAAGGAAACTGCAGTCTGCTAAACTTGCTCACTTTAGACTGAAACATTACCGGGCTCAGTGTGTCATTTTGACCGACGACTAGTCAGTCGCTGTTCAAACTAAAGCTGGCTCCAAGTTAAATTCCGGTTTTTTGGACAACCTGTAAATATGGTAATTTTTTATTCTTTCAGTGGCTACCTCAAACTGGTAATTATATTCTTCGTGGTAAACGTGGTCAACAATCAAGCTCTCAACTTTCACGTACCGGTGCCGCTGCATATCATTTTTAGATCTGTGCGTTTGGCCTTGTCTATGAGGCATTGCTTTAGTGCAAAGTTTGTTTCTTTCAGGGATCTCTGTTGGCCAGTCTGGTGCTGGGTGTCTTCTTACTCCATCGACAGTACTCGACTAAGAAATATGTCTCTGTTCTTCTCATAACTGTTGGCATTATTCTCTGCACCTTAGCTACCAGCGGTCAGGTAGGTAGAGACAATAACTGTCTCCATACATGTAACAGCTCATCCACCGAAGGGGGGTTGGGGGGTCTGGCGCCGGCCGGGGGGGTCTGAGCCAATATTTTGGGAGGGGGTAGGGCACTAAAAACGCTCAAAAATCGAAAAAATCGCATTTTTTGGGCTAAAAATCGCTAATTTGGGCTGAAATACAGCTAAAATGTGCTGTTTTGCAGGCGATTTTGGCAACTTTTGTCTGAAATTGTAAAAAATTGCAAAAATTTGCTCAAAAATTTACTTGCCAGAGAAATCGGAGGGGGGTCCGGTCGGTGAAATCGTCTCGGGGGGGGGGGGCGTCCGGGGGTCTGGCCTAAGTCGTTTGGGGGCAGACCCCCCTGTTACATGTATGACTGTCTCACTGATACTACTACTTAGCGCCGTATACGGTATCGGCACCATTTGGTGCCACGGCTTTTGTGGTACAAGGATGCTACTGGTGCCAAACAATCCGTTTTTCTCGGTTGTATATGAATTGTAAAGGTGCCAAAAACAATGCTAGCCCCTTACCCAGAGAAAACTAAGCAGAACCGAAAAAATGAAACTACCGATAAGTGGGACATTTTATTGTGGGTTTGTTACTCAAGCTCAATACTGAGTCTTTCCTCTATTGGCGACACGAACAGCTTGAAAATGAGAATGGTAAGCATACATGTAACAGCTCCGGGCTGACTTGGGGGTAGGGGGTTTTCCTCAGGTGGGGGCTCGAGGGTGTTTCGCCCAGAGGGGGGTCCAACATTTCAAAAAGCTCCAAAACGCCTGGAAATGCGTTTTTAGCACGTTTTTTCAGTAAGGACACAAAAAATCGCTATTTTGAGCTGCCAAATAGCGATTTAGAGCTAAAAACAAGCAAAAAATTACAAAAAGGGCTTCCAAAAACCCCGATTTCTCTTGCATATCAGCAGTGGAAACGCAAAATTCTATTTCCAAAGGCTTTTCAAGCGAATTTTAGGCTAAAAATTAGTAATTTCTGGGCCAGTTTGTTAGTACTGGAGCCACTACTGGTACTTGTATTTTTGTGTCGTGGGGTCCCTTAACGTGTCTCGGGGGGTGAGGGGGTTTGGCCTTTCCAGCAGGTGGTAACCCCATAGTACATGTATGAGGGCAAGTAACTACTCATCTGCACGCTATCCGTGACGCCAATAGAGGGAACACTCAATGTTGAACTTAATAATAAGTTCTACTTATATATCGATATTCTCATTTTTTCTATCTTTCTTAGTTTGCTCTGGGGAAGGGGTTATCATTGGTTTGCACCCTGTGCTACCGTATTATTCTTATCCATACATGTGACAAGAGGGTCCTTGGGCCTACCCCCAGCCGATTTAGGCCCCCGAGACGCTTTTCGGACCCCTCCCTCCGATTTTCTGGCAAGTAATTTTGCGAGCAAATTTATACAATTTTTATGATTTCAGACTCAAATTGCCAAAATCTACAGTAAAACAGCACTTTTTAGCTGTATTTAAGACCAAATTAGCGATTTTTGACGATTTTTAGCCGAAGAAGCGATTTGCGATTTTAGTGCCCAACCCACCTCCCTAACATTTGAGCTAAGAAGACCCCCTGGATTGGGGCCAGACCGCCCCCTGGCCCCTTCGGCAGATGACCTGTTACATGTAAATTCTCTTCAAGTTTGATTCTGTTTTCGTTTTTTGTCCTATCAAACTAATGGAGTTTTTCAGTCTGCGCCCTCTAAAGATGATCCTGAAAGCCATTACACGCAGTATATTATCGGTACGACGAATCTTTTTGAGAAGAACTAACAATAATGATTGCTTAATTACAGGAATTACCATGCTGACGTTTGCATTAATTGCTTCCGCCTATTTGGGCATAACGCAAGAGCGACTGTATGCCAAATTCGGAAAGCAGCCTAGAGAAGCGTTGTTCTATGTGGTAGGTTGTGCTTCAGCTTTTGTAGCCTCTGACGAAATCAATAAATCAACACTTTCAGCACGCCCTGTCCCTACCGGGATTTCTGTTCATGTGGAACGACATTTACAAAAACATTCTCATTTTCAACCAATCGGCGCCACTCACAATTCCTCTGATAGGAGTTGAAGTTCCTGAAATGTGGTTCTACTTGCTGCTCTCAGACGTTGCCCAGTAAGGCAATAAACAGGCTTTGGTGGAGTTAGTTACCCCCGAGCAGACATGGGCTAGCATTTCGGCTGAGGGGGGGGGTAGAATTTTCAATTCCTGAGGGGGGGTAGGAGCTCCTGAGGGGGGCTGAGGGGGTGGTAAGCCAAAAAGTCCGATTTTTGGCGAAAATCAGGGTTTTTTGGCTTATTTTTCATTAAAATAAGTTAAAATTAGCTATTCTGAGCTCATTTACGCCTATTCCAGGCATATTTTTATCATAATTTTCTATATAAACTTCTTCCAAAAAATTCCTGAGGGGGGGTAGCGGCCGGCTGAGGGGGGGGTAGGTCAGAGCCTGAGGGGGGGTCAACCCCCCGCCGCCCCCCCCCCCCCTTTGCCCATGTCTGCCCCCGAGGAAAGGCTAAACCTTTCTTCCGCGTTTCACAAACAGTAGTGGAAATGGAGAATTCGATTATTAACATACATGTGCGTGGTGTCAGTCAGCACAGCCAAGGGATTGGGCACTGTCAGAATTCCATGCGTAGTTGCCCTGGCTCTAGAAGCAAATTTTCCGTCGTGAATTAAATTTCAAGTTTTGGTTTGAAATTTGTTGCATTTTGACGGCAAATTAGAAATTTTCTTCTAAAATTCAGAATTTTCCGGTTAAAATCGAATTTTCGACAAAACACTGCGCCAAACCGAACTGCGTTTTCCAACAAATATTTTGTCAATTATTCTCTACGAAAACTTTGTTGTTCAATGCGAAATGTAGTTAACTGGAGGAAAGTTGTGTAGTTGCCAAAACTGATTCCTTCTCTTAAAAACTGCGTTGGCAAGCTTACCGTTCTCTGTAACTGTATCTGTAACCGTTCGGTAGATCTATATTTTTGTCTCCTGATGCCTCCCAGGACCCGCACGCACATACATACATGATTATCAAAGGCTATTTTAAGCTAAAAAATTTATTGATTCCTATCTTGTGTCTGTTATATAGCCATCGACCGATATTCCGGTTCCTGCCGGAACTAGCAAATCCGGTTCGGAGCGATGATAAAGGGGTGCCGGAACCGGAACTTTTTCAGAAGAAAGTCTGTTAAATTTCGTGTCATTCCACTGAAAACAATTAAAAATAATGTGTCTAAAACAGTGTTTTCGGCAATAACCGTTCTTAAAAGTTAGTTTTATTTCAAAAGTATTGTTCGCTGCTCATTTCCTCCAGCTGAAATTTTCAGCAAAGTTGATTTTGAAAAGCCATCTGAACTTTTAAACTAGACTACATTTTTGCACCAAATTCATTAATTAACAACAACAATCAATGTTTTGGGACAAACAAGCAGGTAAGTACTCCTAGTTTAGCTAAAATAGTAATATACATATTTTATACTACTTAAACCTAGTTCTAACTTGTACACTAAAGTTGTCTGCTGCGACATGCGCTGTGAATTTTTCTATGTTTTAGAGCAATTTCGGATTTTTAACCCTATTTGAAAAAGTTCCGGTTCCGGTCGATGGAGATGTGCCCCGGCCGGGTCGGGCATGCCATTGAGGATGTTGGGCGGGCTGGGTCCGATTTTGACCCCTAGCGGACATGTCCCTCACCTCCGCGGCCTGCCGGGCCGGGTCCAAAAATACAGGGTGGGCCATTTATCTATTCCCGGTTTCAGATAACCATAACTTCTTTCCAGTCAGATCGATTTTATTAAAATTTTACATACAAATGTCTTAACACTTAAAATTTTTACAGTTAAAATTTAAAATTAATCCTTCACTCTGGTCGCTAGTTATGCGTCTCGACGTGGCCGCCACTTTTTTCGATCACTTTCTCCAGCCTCAGTCGGTATGAGCACATTTCCATCTGGATGGTGGTGTAAACCGGCACAACTACCGTTACTGGGCTTCTGCCAACCACGACTGCACTCACCTCACTCACATCGCCAGATCTCACTCACATCGCCACTCCTCATTGACATTTTCGTCAAAGAAAAACGGGCCAAAGACACCACCCTGCCAGATGCCGGCCCAAACTGTCGTACGCGGTGAGTGCAGCGGCTGCTCGGTCACCAAGTCGGGGTTGGCAGGAACCCAGTAACGGTAGTTGTGCGGTTTACACCATCATCCAGATGGAAATGTGCTCATACGGACTGAGGCTGGAGAAAGTGATCGAAAAAAGTGGCGGCCATGTGGAGACGCATAACTAGCGACCAGAGTGAAGGATTAATTTTAAATTTTAACTGTAAAAATTTGAAGTGTTAAGACATTTGTATGTAAAATTTTAATAAAATCGATCTGAATGGAAAAAAGTTATGGTTATCTGAAACCGGGAATAGATAAATGGCCCACCCTGTAGATGCCCGTGCGTGTACATCTCTGATGTTGCCATTACAGGGCGCACACGTGTTTGTTTGAATTGCAATCTGAGCTAACAAAAAGTAAAATGCTTTTAGGTACGGGTGCATTCGTTGTGTGTACATTCTGACATCGGAAGTAACTTCTCTGACCGTGACGCTAGTTGTGACTCTGCGAAAGTTTATCAGTCTTCTCATATCTATTGTCTACTTTCAAAACCCGTTCACCTGGCTGCACTGGGTCGGAACTTTCCTAGTTTTCTTCGGAACTCTGCTCTTCAGCGACTTTGGACCGCAGAAGAAAAGCGCTAGTGAAAAAGCCAAGACTCAGTAGCCTCTCTATTAATTCGCAGCAGCTGATTTATTTCCTATTATAGTTGTACAAATCGGCTAGGTTTTTGTTAATTGGTTTTTTATTGCTGTGTGACTTGGTTTACGGGCTGTGCTATTTATAATACAGTACAGTAGTGCCTAAATTGGTTAGCTTCTTGGGTACCGGCCGTACGTACGCTCGCTGCATACATGTAACAGGGCGTCTGCCCCCCCCCCAGCCGACTTGGGCCAGACCACCGATCGGGGCCCCCCAAGACGATTTTTCCCACCACCCTCCGATTTTTCTAACAAGTAATTTTTTCAGCAAATTCTTACAATTTTTTAGATTTCAGACACTAACTCTCTCCCCAGCCGAGGCCAGGCTCGCCTTCAACGCCCCTCCCCTTCGGCGGATAGCCTGTTAGGTACATGTATGGTTCGCTATGTATGGTGGTGTATGGTTGTAAAAGTTGCTGAAAAAAATTACTTGCTATAAGATCGTGGCTCGGAAAAATCATCCCGAGGCTCCCGATCGGGAGGGTCTGGCCCAGGGGGGGGGGTCGCACGACGCACTTTTTCAAAATATGATGGGCGCCACTTCGTCAGGCGCTTATAACTTCTGAACGAAAAGAGGCACAGAAATGGGCCTCCCACCATTCGACGTGGCTTGCGGAGAACTTTCAAAAACAATAACACTGATCTTTCTATGTCTATTGGTTGGCGGGAAATTCAAATTTTTCTGCCTAACAAAAGTAGCGCCGATGCAACACCTGACACACGTGCGCACCGTTCTGGCGCCCTTCAAGCTAGAGGGCCAGCTAATGGCGCGGTGCGCAGATAATTGCATGGGCAATTCAGCCGTGCAAGTCGCATTGTTCTGCGGGCTCATACGGCGACCATTCAAAAATTGGGTCGAAAATGGTGCATTTTCTGACTGATTTTTCGACAGGTTTTGACGGCTGTCGCCCATACACTTGCTCTAATCGCGGCGGTTCACCCACCAAACGATAGCTAACAATCTCAGGATTCCGAAACTGTACTCACACTTCCGTTTCGTACCTGTTTTATGCCTCTTTTCGCCCAGCAACTGTGCATTGGTCAGCAACCCTAAATTATAGCTCCAGAAAAACATGCAAATTTCGGAGAACTGAGGAGGAAATTTCAACATGTCTTGAATAGGATTTGTAGAGCGGACTGAGAGCTTTCGATCGGTATAGTGCATGACCTCCCAGCATAAAATTTTCTTCTGAGGTCTTTTGCATTTTTGGAATTTGTCCGGTTTTTATCATCGATTTTACGGGGTGTTCGGCACATAACTCTTTTGTATGAGCACGTAGGGCAATGGGTGTGCCACGAAACGATGGCCCACGTCCGTGCGCATTCGGCGGTGTGCAAAATGATAGGCTGCGGTAACTGTGTGGGGTGCGCCTGGCCGAAATGTTCCGGCCGTCTGGCTTTTTCGACTACTTCTTGGCAGTTTTTCTGGTAAGCCGAACTAATGATTGAACACTGCTCGTCAATTTACCCATAGAATGATTGGTTGGATGCTAAGGATTCGGAAAATGTGACTATCGTTCCGTTTCGTAGCTGTTTCACGCACTTTTACCCCGATAAGCTGCCCTGGTCTAAAAACAGTCACAGCGAACACTGCGGAAATGCGCGAATTTCGGAAAAATGAGGACGAAATTTCAACATGTCTTGAATACGATTTGTAGAGCAGACTGAGAGCATTCGATCGGTATAGAGCATGGCCTCCCAGCGTAAAATTTTCTTCTGAGGTCTTTTGCATTTTTGCGTTTTGTCCGCTTTTTATCATCGATTTTACTGGGTTTTCGGCACATAACTCTTTTGTCTGAGCACGTAGGGCAATGGGTGTGCCACCAAACGATGGCCCACGTCCGTGCGCATTCGGCAGTGTGCAACACGGCAGGCTGCGATCACTGTGTGTGGTGCGCCTAACAGAAATGTTCCGCCGGTCTGGATTTTTTGACTAGTTCTTGGCAGTTTTTCTGGTAAGCTGAGAAATAATTGAACTGCGCGTCTATTTACCCATAGAATGAATTGATTGGATGCTAAGGATTCCGAAAATGTGATTATCGTTCCGTTTCGTAGCTGTTTCACGCACTTTTCTCCCGATATGTTGCCCTGGTTTCAAAATAGTTACCGCGAACACTGCAGAAATGCGCGAATTTTGGAGAACTGAATAGAAAAATTGAAAATGTGGCCAATAGGAAGTGTAATTATTGCAGAGTCCTTCTGATTGGTGGGCAATTTTGAAATGTCATCCGCTTGTTGCTTCAGAAACAGAACAGGCATATCATGCATATTTCAGTGTTAGTCTGCCATTGTTCATTGCAGGATTTGTTAGCTAGTTTGTGACAATCCAGAAAACTGGCTTGCAGACGGTTCAGTTGCATAGCACGCATTTGCAGATTATCAAACAAATCAACACTACCTTCGTATGCTTGGTAGACAAGGGATTCAAAGGTGTCTGTATACTGTAGGACACACCTTGTAAGCCCATTCAGGATCTCCTGCTCAGCAGCGCGAGTATTTTCCTTGATTTCCACTGTGTTTGCAGGCAAAAACACTGGCACTTTTTCAAAATCAAGCGAAGCCTGCGTCTAAACAACAGCTGAAGCCTGTCACGCGGCACACACAGCTCAGACCATGCACAGGTGTGGAACATCGCTTAGTAGCACTTTCACTCCTACAGGAGCAGATAAGAAAGAGTTACAGACAGTATAATTAAAAAATCTAGAGAATTTTTACTGGCGTGAGAAACTGGGTTTAGAAGAATAAAAAGACCGAAATTTTCGCGCTTCCCACTGCGCCTGACGGCCATGCAATGCACAATTCGGAAGGACTCTGCAATAATTACACTTCATATTGGTCACATTTTCAAATTTTCTATTCAGTTCTCCGAAATTCGCGGATTTCCACAGCATTCGCGGTGACTATTTTGAGACCAAGGCAGCATATCAGGAGAAAAGTGCGTGAAACAGCTATGAAACGGAACGATAATCACATTTTCGGAATCGTTAGCATCCAATCAATTCATTCTATGGGTAAATAGACGCGCAGTTCAATTATTTGTTCAGCTTACCAGAAAAACTGCCAAGAAGTAGTTAAAAAATCCAGACCGGCGGAGCATTTCGGTTAGGCGCACCCCACACAGTGACCGCAGCCTGCCGTGTTGCACACCGCCGAATGCGCACGGACGTGGGCCATCGTTTGGTGGCACACCCATTGTCCTAAGTGCTCATACAAAAGAGTTATGTGCCGAAAACCCAGTAAAATCTATGATAAAGGCGGACAAAATCCAAAAATGCAAAAGACCTCAGAAGAAAATTTTATGCTGGGAGGTCATGCTCTATACCGATCGAAAGCTCTCAGTCCGCTCTATAAATCGTATTCAAGACATGTTGAACTTTCGTCCTCATTTCTCCGAAATTCGCGCATTTCTGCAGTGTTTGTGGTGACTGTTTTTAGGCCAGGGCAGCATATCAGGGTAAAAGTACGTGAAACAGCTACGAAGCGGAACGATAGTCACATTTTCGGAATCCTTAGCATCCAATCAATCATTCTATGGATAAATCGACGTGCAGTGTTCAATCATTAGTTCAGCCTACCAGAAAAACTGCCAAGAAGTAGTTGAAAAAGCCAGACGGCCGGAACATTTCGGCCAGGTGCACCCCGCACAGTGACCGCAGCCTATCTTGTTGCACACTGCCGAATGCGCACGGACGTGGGCCATCGTATGGTGGCACACCCATTGCCCTACGTGCTCATACAAAAGAGTTATGTGCCGAATACCCCGTAAAATCGATGATAAAAACCAGACAAATTCCAAAAATGCAAAAGACCTCAGAAGAAAATTTTATGCTGGGAGGTCATGCACTATACCTATCGAAAGCTCTCAGTCCGCTCTACAAATCCTATTCAAGACATGTTGAAATTTCCTCCTCAGTTCTCCGAAATTTGCATGTTTTTCTGGAGCTATAATTTAGGGTTGCTGACCAATGCACAGTTGCTGGGCGAAAAGAGGCATAAAACAGGTACGAAACGGAAATCTGAGTACAGTTTCGGAATCCTGAGATTGTTAGCTATCGTTTGGTGGGTGAGCCGCCGCGATTAGAGCAAGTGTATGGGCGACAGCCGTCAAAACCTGTCGAAAAATCAGTCAGAAAATGCACCATTTTCGACCCAATTTTTGAATGGTCGCCGTTCTGGCGTATGAGCCCGCAGAACAATGCGACTTGCACGGCTGAATTGCCCATGCAATTATCTGCGCACCGCGCCATTAGCTGGCCCTTTACCTTGAAGGGCGCCAGAACGGTGCGCACGTTTGTCAGATGTTGCATCGGCACTACTTTTGCTAGGCAGAAAAATTTGAATTTCGCGCCAACCGATAGACGTAGAAAGACTGCAGTTATTGTGTTTGAAAGTTCGCCGCAAACCACGTCGAATGCTGGGAGGCCCATTCCTGTTCCCCTTTTCCCTCAAAAGTTATAGGCGCTTGACGAAGTGGCGCCCATCATATTTTGGAAAAGTCCGTCGTGCGACCCCCCCCTGGTCTGGCCCAAGTCAGTTGAGGGCGGACCCCTGTTCATGTACTTGTGTGTTCTACGTTTTATTTTGTAAGCCGTCCGTTTCGAAGATGTTTTCGCTTTGGCGTTTATGTGGTTGTTCAAAAGTATATTGATACTCATGTTTACAAAATTGACTATAGCGACGCATATTTTTGCAATTATAAATTACACTTGTCAATATTCATAGTTATGCGGTGTGAAGCAACACTTAGAACAAGCATCGCTACTATTACGCGAGAAGTTCCAATTTTCAATCAATACGGAACTGAACTACTAACAAAATAAATTGGGTGGACATTTTCGCAGTACTACAGTTCTTATACAGTGAGGCACTTAACGTCGTTTATGGTACCGACACCCTATATACACGTTCGGGGCCCGTGGTGGTTCCACATGGTACCGGTACTATATATAGTGACGGTACCATATATGGTGCCACTAGCCTACTGTAGGTACCGATACCATATATGGTGTCGGTACTATAAACGGGGTTAAGTGGCAGAGTGTAGTAAGTGAGTAAGAAGAAAGGTACGAGACAGGTAGATAATAATGGGCAACACCCAGTTGTTAGAGCTGCGTAATGTAAAGCTGAGCTATCAGATAAGCTAGCTATTACTTGGCGGAACGACCTTAACTTTAGTGACGCTTTAACAACAGTGTATACAAGGCCTTACTTGCCGCAGTACTATGGCTCACCAGCAGGTAATCCATAAAATTCGGTTCTATTAAAGAATAAAAGCTTTTATAGTCGCCCCAAGATCGCAATCCGTATGCCATTCACCATGCGTATAAGACTCCAGGCGTGAGAGGGGACAATCGGGAGCTGGTGCCTGTCACCACAACCACTGTCACCTATGTGCCCGCGGACGAACGCGCCAGAGACTTTAACCTCCAACCCTACAAACCCACCCCGTTGCCCCGCTACTTTGCATCTCCGCATGCTCCTTCGGACAGACATTTGGTCAATGGATTTTACCCTATCGAAGAGTAATGCTGATTATGGGCTGGCCAAGAGCTTTAGACTGCCTTGTGAATGCACCTTCCGATTTGTTTCACTTCTCAGTGTTTAAAACCAAAAAACGCACTAAAAACGGATTCGTTTTCAATTTTATTGCAACCGGTTTTGAGTGTTTTTGAGCATTAGTCTAGTTACAAGCAAAGCAGGTTAGTAGCTAAACTGGTGACAAAAGGCGTCCATTTAAAATTGCCACAAACGGCTGTAATACAAAAGTCAGTTAATAGGAAGAGAAGACCAGTGGCGTATCCAGGATTATGCTTGCAAACCGGGGTGTAAAGTTGTGAAAGTGCCTGGGGTAAGAAAATGTAACAGAACTAAAACAGCCTTCAACAACGCGTTTAAAAGGCAGTCAGAGCTTAAAATTGACAGAAATTAAAAGTTTTGGTAGGTTACAGTGGCTTGATTGGGCTTCTGCCCGACCAGGGCGAGAAAATTTTTAAAATTTAGCCTTCAAAATGTATTTAAAAGGCATCTAAATTTAAAATAAACAGTTTTAGTACAGGTTCTCTTGTTTTTGACAGAATTTCTCTTGCTACCGCACCGGAAAGGGGGGTGTACCGATCCTACACGGGCCACTGAGAAAGTCGACTTGTTTTCAGCACGAAGACGCCTGTTAAGACTCCAATGGACACACTGGACAAGACGGCCATTTTGGCAGAAATCCCGGCGGTAGGCCAGCACCGATTTCTCTACGCACTCAACAAATACCCCGGAGTTGTGGCCATTTTGCTTTCCTGTTGGGTGCTCTGGGGTCGCGGCAGGAACTACGACTGTCTCAATCGGTCTACTCCTACGTGGTAGGAAACTTTTCTACAATACTACATACACTGTAGTGTACCGTATAGTGCAGTTTATAATACCCTCTATTTATCGTACCCGACGTACTATAAATGGATACAGATTTTTATTCTGAAATGAGCTGTTATTCATACAAAACGTGCGAAAAATACAGTATTTTTGGTGGTAAACCTTGTTTGTATGAAGAAAAACAGTAGATTATGCAATCATAGAGGTTCTGATGTATGTACATAACCTATTTTTTACATCAAATCGGTAATTTGAACAAAGAACTTCATATACTTATGAAGTTAGTTTCTTATAGAGCAGATTTCGTAGGTGCCATATATAGTACCCGCTATAAATGGATTCAATTTTATTTTCGCAAAACCCTAAGTACCCGGGTACTATAAACAGCACTATATGGTACGCAGGTAATGCAATAGGTTATCCATCGAAGAGGGATTAAGGGTAGTTTGAGCAAGGCCGGGAGAGGGGATTTAAGCCATATTCCGGACGAGTGGTACAATCAGGCACTTAACGCTGTTTATGGTACTGGCACCATACATGTATATGGTATCGGTACCTAGGCTAGTGGCACATATATGGTACCCCCACGTTCGGTCACTGTGATGGTACCACATATGGTACTCCTACCTTCATATCGGTACCTGTAATGGGTTTATGCCCAGTTCCGACTTTTTCGTTTTCGCTGTATCTCATTCGCGACGACCATTAAATTCTCAGGAACAGCTGTATCGCCTGAAATTCGCGATGGCTCATATGCGAATGGACGCAAAATCGCAAAAATTTTTGGCCGTCCAAAACTTACTTGATTCTCACAATGTTTAAACATGCATGCATTATACGCCATTTTGTTTCGCACGCCTGCGAATTGTCTACTGTACGTTAGTTAGCACATTTGGTAAAAGGTAATACAGGGTGTGTCAAAAAAAAACAACCCAGCAGAGTTTTTGCTGTAGCAACCGCAAATCTCAACCGATTTGAATGAATCCTGCTTTAAATGAAAGATAAATAAATTCTTGAAAGAATGGTGAAGGCTCTATTAGGATACGATGCTTAGTTCCTGAGATATTTTCCTTCAAACTCAAAACAGAGATTTTAGCAGTGAACAAGAGCGGTTCCATTGCACTTCACAACAAAACGGATTCCTACTGCTGAGGGGCAACAAGACTTTTACAAATGAAGTAACCAAGCATGTGTGGCACCAGAAAAACCTCGTTACGTTAGCCCTGAGCAGTAGGAATCGGTTTTATTATGAAGTGCAACAGAATAATAAAAATCGCTCTTGTTCATAGCCAAAATCTGTTTTGACTTTGACTGCAAATATCTCAGGAACCAAGCATCATATCTTAATAAAAGCTTCACCAAACTTTCAAGAATTAACTTGTCCTTCATATAAAATAGGACTCACTGAAATCGGTTGAGATTTGCGGCTGCTACAGTAAAAAATCTGCTGGGTTGTTTTAATCTCTGTTGTGCACTGCCAAAATCTCTGTTTTGATTTTGAAAGCAATTATCTCAGGAACTAAGCAACGCATCTTAATAAAAGCTACACCAGTCGTTCAAGAATTTATTTATCTTTCATTTAAAGCAGGATTCATTCAAACCGGTTGAGATTTGCGGTTGCTACAGCAAAAAATCTGCTGGGTTGTTTTTTTTTGACACACTGTATAATCTAAGGCAAGGCCTCGATTGAAGCGACACCTTACATAGCACCAATGCATGCGACAGGTCGTCGGCGGATGGGAAGAGGTGGTTGGGGGAGTATCTGACGCCAGCCAGGAGAGGTCTGTGAGGCGAAATTTCAGACGAGGGGGTTGGTACTAAAATACGCTCGAAATCACAATTTTTGGTTAAAAATGGCTAATTCGGGCTCAAATACATACAGCTAAAAAGTGCTGTTTTGCGGGCGATTTTTTGTGTCCGTTATTCTAAAAAAAATAGTAAAAATTTGCTGAAAAATTACTTGCCAGAAAATCGGACTGGGTCGGAAAAGTGGTCTCGGGCCGGGCTAATAGGTTGTAATTTTGCTTGACTTGGTTTTAGGCAAGAAGAAGCGCTGGGCATCGTAACATTCATCAAGGGAATCTACATACTTTTGTGCTGGTTCTACGGGCACCTGAACCATCACAACAGTCTACACCGGGCCAGACAACAGACCATCGTGCGACTGGTGCATTTGGCCGGCAACGTCATTCTCAGCATCGTAATGCTCGTCTTTGCCATCTTGGTGATCGTGGACGAGCGAAACAACGAAGCCGTCAGATGCAACACCACCCCTGCTGCGGTTTTGGGTGAAAAATCGACTATCTCATTATCTCGATCCGATCCGATCCGATCTGGCGTGGGGCGTACGATGTACAGCCCTACGATCAGACCTGCACTGTCCATTTCGTTACCCCTGATATCGTCATCTCGGACGTTTGCCCTTCTTTCACTGCCAAGCCACTCAAGCCATGCTGTTGGGCGCCAGGTACTAAGAGAGTGCCTGGCGAGGTGACGTCATGGTGCCGACAGCTCCCAACGGCCGCCCGGTCAAGTGGCCAAACCGGTATTGGCCTTATTGTTGGTTTCTCAGACGGCTCCTGACGTCGTTGATCTTCCCTCCAACGCGGCATGCTTTTTGGAGCGGCTTTCGGTGCAACGGCAGATCCAGTTGGTTCCCATTTTACCTACTCGCTGTAACCAGTTTTCGGTGGCCTGGGTGGAGCTTTATGCCGACGACCAACTCTTTGCGGCAAGAAACTTGCCCCGCCGAGTGGATGAGCGCACGACGTCGCGCACAGTGGCCATGTGGCCTAAACCACTACACCAACTGTGCCGGCCTCATTATCTCATTGACATTCTAATTTTAGCCAGCGCATCTACCGTGCCCACACCTGCTGCTCCGCCTTACACCTACGATGAAATGGTTGTTATCGCCTCGGTCTTGCTAGGTAATCGTCGTTTAGTGTTTGCCGCATGTACGAAAGGTTTATGCGTTACAATCCATTCCCACCTGCCTGCACGCACCTAGGCCATGGGTAGTTTACGCTGCGCCGTGTGCATGGCGGCCCCGGCATCTGGGCATCTGTGATGGTCGTTGTTTGAGGGCTGGAAACGGTAAGTAAGTAAAGTTTATTCCCAGACACACATGTAGCATAATGATAGTACAAAGTAACGATAAGAGCGATATGAGTCAAGGAAAAGGCATTGAGTTAGCCATGTAATAGCTATTTTATAACCCAAGCCTATCTATTAGTAAAACACGAAAGATTTAAGCGACTGACTGCCTCCTTAAAGATTTTAACGGATCGGGAATGGACCACAGTATCAGGTAAACTGTTCCATATCGGGACAACTCTACAAGCAAAAGAAAAATGTCTTGTGTTAGACCGTGCTCGTTGAACAGATAGTTGTAAAGAGTGGCTACGAGTTACAGTTTGGGGTGCTATAGAGAAAAACTCTTCGCATGACATATCAACTATGCCATGAAGCAGTTTATAGACAAATACAAGATCGGCTTGTATTCTCCTGATGTCCAAATACTGTAAGCCCGTAGCTACTAGACGAATTTCATAAGGGAGAGAACCAAGCCCAGGGATCTTAGAAGTAAAGAAACGCTGCACAGATTCAATTTTCTGAATATCTCTTGTCAAATGAGGGGACCAAACTTGGGTCCCGTATTCTAATCTAGGACGTACGTAAGTTTTGAACATTTTAATGAGAAAATCAGGATCCTTTAGCTCAAAGCACGACAGAATAAGATTGGCCATAACGCGAGCCCTATTAGTAATGTAATTGCAGTGGGCTGTAAATTTTAGGTCGGGAGTAATCAAAACCCCCAGATCCCGAACACATTCAGAAGTGGGAATGATTGTGCCATCAACTGTGTACTCGAACATTGAGTTGAGTCGGGGATACAGATGTAGGACTGAAGATTTATGCAATGCAATATTCAATTGCATAGTCTTAGCCCAGTTGAACACCGCGTTTAAATCATCTGAAAGTACAGTATTGCCAATTAGTGTAGGGACGGAAAAATAGATTTTGGAGTCATCAGCAAACAGTTTGATTTTGATAAAGCGGTGGAAGCGATAAAGCCCAACCCGGGCAACCGAAAGCCAGTGATGGCTAGTAGGTAAATGGGAACCGAAACAGCTGTCTAACTGCCTGATGACGGCAAAGGGGAGGGATGCTTGTAGGCAGGACAGGCAGTCAAGCAAACAAAAGGCTCTAATAAGAGCTCAGCTGGTCCTAATACAGAGTTTCCTGAGCTGTTGGAAAGGACCCTACAATTCCAACGAACGAACGAACGAACGAACGAACGAACGAACGAACGAACGAACGAACGAACGAACGAACGAACGAACGAACGAACGAACGAACGAACGAACGAACGAACGAACGAACGAACGAACGAACGAACGAACGAACGAACGAACGAACGAACGAACGAACGAACGAGCGAGCGAGCGAGCGAACGAGCGAACGAACGAACGAATATGGCCAGCAAATGGTGGGAAGCACTTTATCTACATATTTGTAGGAGAAGTCATACAAACAGCAGTTTGCCGTGTGGGGGAATAGGCCGGGATTGTTTTTGAGCGGTAGGGTTTTCTAGATGCAATTTGAGTTTACAGTACATAGGTAGCGGTTGCGCCAGTCAGTACCGATATGCCTATTTATGCTTACCTGACTGTTCCGTCTTTGCAGGCCTGTCGATCCTGGTGTTGCTGTTCAGTCTCCTTTCGATCAGTTTCGGAGCCTATGCCGTCACTAAACTTGACAGAGCAAAGCGGCGCATGGTTAGAGCGGCCCGCGCGGCTCGCGATAATAGAGGAGCTCAATTTTGATTGTTGTACGAACGATGAAGAGAGCTTAGAGTGAAGTCCTTTTCGAGAATTACTTCTTTATTGTGGTACTGTAAATTTGTTTGTACTCCTTTCCTACTTATTATTTACTTACGTTTAGGAGGTCAAATTATGTTATATCTGCCGGGAAATAACAAACACATCACGTACTTGTGCGTATACGCATACGGTAGCCTAGTTGAGCTTTCCGTCTTGTGATATGGGCGGGAATGCCTCAGTATGTTTTTACCTAGTAGATATTCCAGGATATTGCGCTGTACAGTAATGCGTATTTGTGTAAGGTTCGGTCCGGGGAAGGC
This sequence comes from Sabatieria punctata, assembly GCA_030248155.1. Taxonomy (NCBI): domain Eukaryota; kingdom Metazoa; phylum Nematoda; class Chromadorea; order Araeolaimida; family Comesomatidae; genus Sabatieria; species Sabatieria punctata. Next base: position 45,388 of record JASANB010004616.1, on the reverse strand, counting down.
TCCCTCTGTTAAACATCACCGGTAGAGGGAAACCCAAATCCCAACTACATATATGGCACTGGCAGTACCGTATAGTGCTGTTTATAGTACCCGGGTACTATATATGGCACTTAGGGTTTTGCGAAAATAAAATTGAATCCATTTATAGTACCCGGGTACTATATATGGCACCTACGAAATCTGCTCTATAAAAAACTAACAATAGTATGTGAAGTTCTTTGCTCAAATTACCGATTTGATGTAAAAAATAGGTTATGTACATACATCAGAACCTCTATGATTGCATTATCTATTGTTTTTCTTCATACAAACAAGGTTTACCACCAAAAATACTGTATTTTTCGCACGTTTTGTATTTATAACAGCTCATTTCAGAATAAAAATCTGTCTCCATTTATAGTACCCCGGGTACTATAAATAGGGGGGTACTATAAACAGCACTATACGGTACATGTACATGAATACGTGTATGTTGTTATTTCTCAAACTGTTTAACACATTATACTGCCCTTTAGTGATGCTGTGTTTTATTATTTAAGACAGAAATTCTGAGAGACATTAATGATTTTTGCTCTTTCTTTCGCATGTTTTCTTTACCTTTATTCACACTGTGTTTAGTTATACAGGGCGGGGGAACAGGCAATAATCATAAGATTCCGTCATATGTTCCGCTGCGAAGAGACTATTGAGGCAGTTTCATAATGTGCGTGGCTATCACATTTTCCTAAATCTGAATCGATTCTTAGCCCATTACCCCAGCCGGTAAACTGATATTTCTAAACCTGTTTCTAAGCCTATACAAATAACCCTTACCCTTGCTTCATGAGGTGCTTATCAAATCTTACCCTAGCTTCATGAGGTGCTTATCAACCCTCCCCTTGCTATCATGAGGTGCTTATCAACCCTCCCACTTGATGTCATGAGGTCCACCTGTTCCGTTCAAGTACCTACTAGCCATCACTGGCGTTAGACGGCTTCGGTTGGGCTCTGTGTCGACTATCGATTCACTACTTTCACTCGCTTTGAGCGGTTTCGAATTTTTTTAAAAACCTTGCCCTGAGAACGTGTCTAAATGTAAGAGAAATCCGAAATTTGGGTAAAGCATGACTGCATGCTGTCGCAGTGGCGGAGGAGTGGTGGGTTATAATAACATTTATATAGCAAGTATACACGGGCACAACGAGCAGGACCAGTCCAGTACGCGTGACCCTAACGTGGTCAGTAATTCAAATTAGAATACAGCATGCACTCACCGGTCAAACACGTACGTACTCAATCACACGTAATCACTCACACATGACACATGCTAGACCCCGGCTTGTTGTTGTTGTTGTTGTTGTGGTTTGTTGACCTCCATGTTGAAAAAGCCTGTTAGGAACTTTCTCCCACCTTCTATCGCAAAAAACTCTTGCAGAATGGCATGTCTGTGGAATTCGTCTTGGGACCCGTATTACGGTATCAGGGTCAAATTTTCAGGGTCCGGAAGTGTCAAAATCGATTTCAGCGGTCCTGAATACCCTCTTCAGGAAGTTTCAACCAAATCCATCGGTATGTCTATATTTCCGCCCCAAATTAGTGAAATTTTCGAAAAAACGCCATTTTTCGCGATTTTTGCAAACTTTGACCGGCCATATCTCCGGAATGGATTGACCTGTAAACGTCACGAAAGCATCATTGAACTCCCCAAGGACTCTAGAATCGAATTCTGAAGTCAGCTCATCTTCATCAGAATTAAGAAAAAAGCTCAATTATTCAACGTAGCGCAAATTAGTGTTCAGAGTGAACGTAGCGCAGATTAGGGTTTACCCCAGACCGGAGCCCGACCTACTCTACAACTTTGGTTATGAAGCCCAAGTCGCTCTGATGGCTCCATAAAAAGTTATTCGCAAAAAACCGCCAGCTCGCTCTTTTTTTGAACGCACTTTAGTGCAGAGTGCAGTAAAACATGTAGATTCTTATCAAAAGACAGGAATAATTACTATACTAATTATTACTAACATCCGGTGCTGGTTTTGGCTGTTTTCGTGCATGTTTCCTGCAATTTCCTTCCAATCAGTTGGAGCATTTTCTATTTTTCATATTTTCCATTTTCTAACTTCTTTTGTAGGCGATTTTCACCCGCTCGCGTTTCTTTTCCACAGCAAGCCCTAATCTGCACGAGCAGTGCGAGTGTGCGAGCCGCACCGTGCCGTAACCCCGAACGGCGCCGCAACCTTAGAACTTGCGCCAAAATCAAATCGCTTAAAGTACTGGCACCCTGCTTCAAGTCTCCAGGTACACCATCGATTGCCTCCCAGATCGTGCACCACTTCGATCTTGCCGCCGGTCGGGTCTCAGTGGTAGCTATCCCCATTTCCGTTTAACACACGCGTGGTTGCTACTGTAACTTGGGTGCTTAGGCAGCTCCAGGCACTACCCATCAGCGGCTTTCGGTGGCCTGGGTTGGGCTTTGTGCCGACCACCAACTCTTTTTGCGACAGGAACTTGTCCCACCGAGTGGATGAACGCACGTGAGTATAGGGCCCATAATACGCGCACAGCGGCTTTGCGGCCAAAACCACTACACCAACTGTGTCGTCGTTTCTTCGGCACACTCTCCCCTGTGTTTTTCGGCATGTGTGCTATATTTGCACCTAAAATATTTATCCCTTATAAAATTTCAAAGCCCTAAAATACTTACCCCTACTATCAGTGATGTTTTATTCTTGGACGGCAAATAAAGCATCCTGAAAAGTACAGGGCACAATAAACACTCTGAACAATGCTGGGCAGAATACAACGAAGAAATAAGAGCAATCTGAAGGAGGATGATCAGATTCACTAAAATCGATTCGACCGAGTCTCAGGAGGGTATTCGGAGTTGGCCAAAAGAGACGTGAGTGATAGCAGAAAAACACATTGAAAAGTATCACAGCTTGAAGAGCTGAAATCGGTGCAATCTTGAGGAAAATCGCCCTCCAATAAACCAACATGTCGGTCCAACAGAATCGGTTTTTAGGCAATTTTTCACAATATGCATCGTTTAATAATAGTTTTTGCACATCAAACGACTGTTTTTAACAAAATCTACAATAAAGTGGTCAATAAAAGAGGATAATAGACGTCAAATATGCCTAACATCGTTAAAAATATAATATTAAAGCTGTGAAAAGGCTGGAATCAAGGGCTAGACATGGCACGAAACAATAATAAACCGAAACCCTCTAGTAAACCGACAGCCTCCAATAGACCGACAGTGCAGACACCTATTGAAAAAATAAACTGTCTGCTTATTAGCAGGCATGCTTACCATACCAAAATTCTGCTATTAATCAATTATTGAATTTGGTACCAGTACCATACCAAATTCGAATTTAGTTTGGTATGGTACTGGTACAAAATTAAAAAATTGATTATGGCGGGCATCCCTGATCATGACGATGTGTCAGCACCTATGGAGTGTCCAACTAAAATCTTAAGGAGCTATTATTGACCACCCTACCTATTTTATACATAGCCCTTTTACAGTTAGGACTAAGAGCAACCGCGTGGCTCAGTCGGTAAGACTCTGGGCCCGCGTACTAAAGGTACAAGGTACAAGGTTATAGTGACGTCACTTCCCCTCCAGCTGATCGCAGCAAATTACTGCGGCTGCATGGTCAAAGTGGTGCACGATCTGGGAGGCAATGAATGGTGGACCGGGTGGGAGACTTCAAGGTGCCAGTACTTCAGCGATTTGAATTTGACGCACGTTCTAAGCATTGCGGCGCCGTTTGGGTTACGATAATGTGCACGCTCCCGCTGCTTGTGTCGTGTAGATACGGAGTGCACTACTACTTGCGCCGATTAGTGTTTCAAGTGTAGATCATATTTGGTCATCTTAAAAGATGACCATCGTCCTGGGGCTAGGACGAACATTGATATATTTATGCTTAATCGATAGCAAATTGTCATATCTAGCTAGCCACATGCTCTTGGTCAGACATATCTGTTATCGCATTGGAATGCTACGGATGTTTTATTAAGAGGAAGTCGCGACGGCACATTTTTTCCATTATTTTTTAATTTGTTGTGAAAGGATCTTTGAAAGTAAATGCGCAGAAATATGCACCTAAGATAGACCTACTCACACAGTGAAATTGGTAGCTACATTTTAAAAGATGACTGAGAAAACTTCCTTTCTGTATTTTTTCAGAGTGATGATGATCGTCATTTATAAAGGGCCATCGTCCTGGGGTTTCGATCCCAATCTTTCTAACTGTGCTTTCTTTCTATAGCTAGGGCAATGGTCTACCGATCTAGCCTTGGGAACGAACGTACGTCTATGCGTATGAATTTTATAGCAAGTTTTCTAAGAGGGTTACGGGGATATCGCCCGCTCACCGATGAAGTAAGGCGATATGACGAGAGCGCGTAATCTGAGGTGGCATGCAGTAATTAGTTGTGGATGTGCTGGTGTGTTCGTGTATAAAATAATAATCTAGAAGCTAAAGGCAGTTGTTTGATGCCGCATTTGGTGATATTTATTAAAGATTTACAATTTGGTTTGCACATTTTAAAGGATTTCTTTTGTTTCAATCAAATCAAGACCAAAAACACGTATCTGAGGTCGCGCGGGGTGAGTGCCCAGCACAAGGAAAAAGCGGCAGCGTGTTTTTTTAAAGGACGGCAACTGCAATTTACGCTCGACGCTTCACGCACGTAGAGTGTTTGTTTTATTTTTGTTTTTAAATAAAAAGTAAGTGTAAAAAGAAATAAAGTGTTTGTGAATCGAGTTTAGTTATGCCTAACTCTACTGTTGTTGGTTGTGGTACTCTCTGCCACCAATGTGCCACTGTCTTGTTGGCTCGATTGCCTTCCCACCTACTCCTGATTGTTTGGAAGTTAAAGAAAGATTCTTCTCCTTCCCCTGACGAATGAAGAATATACCACTGCAGTGTTTTGAGTGAACAATGTGTTATTTCTTCCCTACGGCAACTTGCGTATTCTGCCACGGTCGAAGATAACTGTCCCCGATGCTGACAACCAGTTTCGCTGCCGAACGTTGCCAAAACTGTCGAAGAAGAAGGAAGAAGAATAAAGTTATGCGTTCGATTGCATCAGATCTGCGTATTACACGACTGAAGCGGGTGTGCATTTATGTTGTTTGGAGAGTTGCTATCATTTACTCTCAAGCTACTGTCTGAGCAGCAGGATCAACGTCTGCTAGCTGCAGCTGCAAGATCAGTCCGGCTCCATACCTACTCCCCTTTTCCACGCAGATTGATTTGATTGCCCGGGTCACCTGAGGCTTAAACCGCAAGCTGATCAGCGTTGCTGGAGGGCTAGCGATGCATGTTTGAGACACAGACCAAAACGACAATGACATGACTCGAGTGTACGGACTTCACATGCCGGTGGAATAATTTGTACTTCCAGTTCATGTAACAGGGGGTCTGGGGGTCTGCCCCCACCCGACTTAGGCCAGACGCCCCCGGATGGGGACACCCCCCTCCCTAGGCGATTTTGCCGACCCCCCTCCGATTTTTCTGGCAAGTAATTTTTTGGGCAAATTTTTGCAATTTTTTACAATTTCAGACACAAAAATTTACAAATAGCTGTATTTCAGCCCAAATTAGCAATTTTTGGCGATTTTTAGCCAAAAAATGTAATTTTTTCGATTTTTGAGCGTTTTTAGTGCCCAACCCCCCTCCTATAATTTTGGCTCAGACCCCCGGCCGGCGCCAGACCCCCCAACCCCCCTCCCCCTTCGACGGATGACCTGTTACATGTATGACGTTATCTTTAGCGAAGGATTCGTAATGCTGCACCAATATGCGGTACGTATTTTGAGTTGTGGAACCGAAACTAAACCTGTTCTGTGACTGATTTTAATAAATTCAAAGCACCCAAATTAATTGTTGTTGGATCAATTGTTTGGTTCAGGGACCAGAAAGTAGAGAGCAAATTGAGCAGGCAATGAACTGGAGTCACCGATTTGCTCTTTTCTCAGAGAGCTCGCCAATCCGTCAAAATAGTAGACCCCATCCGGACGTTTTATGACGGCAATGAAATGACCGGGTCGGTGCATAGTGATTGCAACCAATTTGTAGTGATTCTATCTGCTACCAATGTGGCGCAGTCTGTCCGGGAGTCTGCGAAAGCAATCCTCTAATTTTCCCGCAGTTCGTATGTCCATCGGAAGCATCCACGGACCATATGGGGTGTCTGAAGCTGGGAAAGGGTGGTAGGATCAGCCTCTATTCTCTGTTCTTGAATTTGCTTGGCTCGGGTAAAGGCAAGGTAGACACGCTCTCGCTGTGAAGCGCAGTAATTAACTCTGTAAGGACGCACCGGTTTGCATGTTCAATACAAAAGTTAGAATAGTACCCATCAATAGATCGAACCGATGCACCAGCTTTCGGGTTACACGCTGCAGAGTAACGCTCACCACAAAACGGCAAGAATTCTTGATGACGATTGAACAAGCTCCTAATCTGACCTCCAAAACTGCGGCCTGGTTGTTCTCTACAGCGGTAATTCGTTCCTGGCCAGCAGAAGACTGACAATCCGAGTATTGACAGAAGGTGTGCTCACTGCGAACCCAACAGTACTGGAAATACTTTATGAGGCCGTTGGTTCTCGTTTCCTTCTAAGTCAATTGTGCCAGCGGAAGAATCCAAGTTCTGCAACAATTAGCGAGTCGTTTTATACACCGACGTGACAATTCTAAAATTACGTATGTATGTACGTACCTGCGATGCGTCATTGCACAACTGCTGGACAATAAACTGCTTCGCACCAACGGCATCTTTACGTTTCAAGAAGTGGATAAGTGTAAGCAGTGCTCGGTCTTTTTGGTCTTCTATTCCATTTCCGTTTGGGTTGGTGAGCAGATCGACGAAGTCAGGGCTGTCATGCAAATGACAGGACAGCGCCATTAGAACGTCTTCGATCGTGCAGGTGTTTGCAAGTCCACGTCCACCCCATTTGATGAACACAGGGCCATTTTCCTCTGCTGATTTCTGCTGTGTCATATGGTCTGCGCTGCTCGACTGTTTTTGTCGTTTGCTTCCTTGATCTCGACTTGCATACCCGGCATGTTTGCGCTTCCGTGCAGTATGCGTCGGGGTGCACGTTCCTTTTGCTGCCAATTCTTACGAGTGGGGTCGGCCATCAAGCGAGCAACATGTCTGAGCTGTCGAGCTACGATTTCCGATTCAATCAGCCCCCTCAAGTCCTCCATCGGAATCTGCTCATGACCGCTGTAGGATTTGCAAGCGTGCAAAACGACGTAATGTAGACTTTTGAGCCGTCAAAATACCGTAATTATCAGGTAGGCCGGCCGGTTCCAGATGCCGACAAGAGACTATGTGAATTGTGTTTTAACCCAGTCTTTCTCCACCGCTATCGACGCTCGGCCCCGATATTTTGCCGATGGCGTTGCCGACGCCAACCGACTATGTGAACCCACCTTTAGTCGGTCGGTCCGGGGTCCTCACCCTCAGAAAGCGTCTACCTATTTTGTTGGCATGTCCTACAATGTATGTTGTTGTTGCACAGTAATTCAATCATAGTTTATACGTAGAAATTCATCAGCGTCTGTGAGCGCATAATGTACGGTACAGTACATACAGGCTCGTATTAATAACAGTCCATTTTTCAGTGTAAACTCTATGAAATTACCGAATCCAAAATACCCAGGTATTGTAAAATTAATCGGTATAACCCGGTATCGGTATTTCTAAAAATTCCCAGGAATCGGTATGTATTTATTCGGTAGATATCCAAAGAATCGGTAGGTATCTCTTCGGTATCGGTACGGTATACCGAATCAAGAGTAGTTGGTATGTAACTGTGGTTGTATACATCCAGGCCCGCCTCATTTTAAAAATATTCTTCTGCTTTATGTTTTCTTGCCCTACTTTCTGCGCTACGCGACACAAGGAAACGAAACCATTAACCATTTGGTGAGTTTTTGCAACTGTAGCGCGATGCGGAGGTTTCTGTCTTGTCAACTGTCAAATACGCTGAACTGATGATACCAGTGTACAGAATTGATTAATAGCATGTGTTTCTCTTCAGTCTCAGCTTAGCTCGTTCGAGTAACTACATAGATGTGTATTCTTGGATCTGTTGGAGCAAATTTATTCTGCACTTCGAAATCGAAATGGTACATTAACAAAAACCTTTCAAACAAACACATTATATTCCATGCAATTTACACTGTTTTAATTGCGCACCATTTCAGACGTTTAAGCGGTTAATTTAGAAAGGCAACGCACTGTCAACACTCGCTAAATTTACTACATTTGCAACGCACCGTAGTTTTAGTCGCAAAAATACTCGGGGGCAATTTTGGTTGCATTTGTGTTGCACTTTTGCTGGGCACTGACGACGCGCCATCTGAGGTAAAGCAGAATATAACGAGCAGTAATTATATGTTGGTGTGTAAAATAATAATCAACAGATCGTCAGCAGTCATTTGATACCACATTCGGTCGACACTGTGTTCAAAATTTGCAGTTCCAGTGATCTCTCCAGCCAGCTTGAGCTGAGGCTGACCGACCGACGAGGGCCCAGCCAGAGAAGAAAAGCTCTAGCAGCACGACATAGTGTAGCGCCCAAGTTTTAAACCTAAACATTAGCTTGTAACTAGCAATAGCCTACCTACTGGCCTAGCCTTAATTGTTGAACATAAGCTCATTTTTGAGCGAGTTGCATCATGATCATGCATTTTTTATGACGCAGAAGAACGTTGCGCTGTACCATCTCTCTGCTCTGCTCTCTGATGATCTACCTATCCTCTCTTAAGTTATCTGTCTGTCGCCTGTCTTTGTTGGGTGGTTTTTGTGTAGATCGGTCGTCCGTCAATCATCCTGTTGTTTTTATCCGTTAATCTGTCATTTGGTCTAGCCAGTAACTAATAATAAGCCTGGATAGAATTTGAGTTCTGTTGCTACTTAGAATAGCTGAAGTGACGAAGTTTGGTCCACTTTCCGCACCATATAATGCGCAACCTTACATGTAACATTACCCACCCGACTTAGGGCCGACCGGGGGCGGGCACCCTTCCGAGACGATTTTTGCCGACCCCATCCCACCGATTTTTCTGTCAGGTAATTTTTTGAGCAAATTTTTACAATTTTTTTTAGAATGTCAGACACTGAAATTGCAAAAATCGCCTTAAAGCAGCACTTTCAGTCGGGTAAATTAAGCCTTATATCGACACAAGCCTTTTAAGACTTTAAGGGATTGGATCGATTTAAGGCTATGGATCACAGTTGATAAAAAGGCCAAAAATTTTCACTTTTTTAAAATTGAAAAAAAATTTTTAAATCGTCTTAAAGCGGTCCAGCGTGTTAGTACAGGTACTTACAACACATTTTCTACTTTTGCACCTCAAGTTAGTTTCGAAACGTGTTCGAAAACGCCAATACAGGTCTAAACACTGCCTATAACTGTATAATTTCACCGAAAGGCGAAAATTGTCTTTAGAGGCAATTCTAGGTGAATACTAAGGAAGGATTTCTTAAGCAGTCGCTGTTAGGCTCAGTGCAAAAGAAGTATTATGCAGGTTGCTGGATAAATTGTTGGCTGCTTCCAAAGAGTTTACTAAAAATTGCATGTATGTACGTGAATTTTTCCACTTCTTGCCTTTATTTGCATATTGATTTTTCCAAAAAAAATTTTTTTGATCCTTCGAAAAATCTTTTTTTAAATAGTTTTTCGAAAATTTTTTTACCCTAACAACTGTGCTATGGATAGCTGCTGTCTATGGTTACCTACAAGACCGCATGTTAGCCATAGCTCTGTAGCCTTCTATGGCTATGGCTCCTCAGCAGAATAGCCAACCATGGCTACAGAGCCATCTATGGCTAAACAGATAGGCCCGGCCCACTTTTAGCTATAGATAGCCACGTACCAACATAGCATAGATGGCTCTGTAGCTTTTTTAGGAAAAGTGGGGAGGCGCCTCCCGTGCAGCCATAGATGGCTCTGTAGCCATGGACAACTGTGCTTTTGATGAGCCATAGAGCCATCTATGTCTATGGCGCCATCTAAAGCTAAGTAGCCTAGCCATCCATAGCCTTATATCGACACATAAAGCTTAGTTTACCCGACTGACTTTTTAGCTGTATTTGAAGCCCCAATTAGCGATTTTTGACGATTTTTAACTTAGCATTACGATTTTTCAGCGTTTTGTATCCACCATACATTGTCCGGGAGTTAGGGGGTTGCCCGCCTCGCCGCCCAATACCTCTTCGACCGGCCATACTCTCCTCCCTCACCATCGCTTTTTTAAGGGAAAATAGGCGTTTTTTACATTTTCGGGATACCTCTGAGACCTAAAGTCCACCTCTGCGGGTTTTCCGGCCCATCTATGTACCATTTATGTAACGGGTGGTCTGCCCCCACCGGAATTAGGCCAGTCCTCTCGGATGGGGGACCCCGCAAGACGATTTTTTGGCAAATAATTTTTGAGCATTTTTTTGTGATTTTTTACAATTTCATTTCAGACATAAAAACTTCCAAAATCACCTATAAAACAGCACCTTTTTAGCTGTACTTGAGTCCAAATTAGCGATTTTTGACGATTTTTTTTCGAAAATTTGCGATTTTGAGCATTTTTAGTGCCCAATCCCTCCCTAAAATTTGAGCTCAGAGAGCTTGAGTGGGTGTGGTCGAGCCCAAGTTGGAGGGTGGGCAAAACCCAAGACCCCCTTGTATGTCTCAGACACCCAACCCCCAATTGGCGAATGACCTTTGCAACCAAACATCGAGCCAAAACAACAAAGCCGTTTCTCCATTTTAGCTAGTACAGGGTGTCCAAAAATATGATAACATTTCTTTTTGCTGCCATTTTCGCAGATTTAATCTAAATTGGCCGAAATTTGAAGTGTAGGTGCCAAAATAGGGAAGATTTTGTGTATGAAAATTTGGTGGACCAGCCTTGACCCGATCCTGAGAAATTCAGGAATACGTGAAATTTGTTCCATTTGAAAAATGGAAACTTTTCTTTTTGCTGTAATTTTCGCAAATCTTCGCTAAATGACCTGAAATTTTCTAAGCTCTCAGAACTGTGGAAGATTTTAGTTCCGGAACGTTCTGCTTCTTTGAATGAGCAGAACAGAAAAACAGATCATTGGGATAATCCTTATTTTCTCAAGACCGTGTAACTCACAATGCATGAAAATTTAGCACACAGAATATCCCACAGTTTTGAAGAGTTTCTGTAACTTTCAGCTCATTTGGTTAACATTTGCAGAGATGGCAGCAAAAGGAAAAATTTCCATTTACACGTTTCTTCTTATAGACATCGAATAAAACAAAGGTCATATATTCGTGAATTTCTCAATATTATGTCTAGCCTGGTCCACCAAATTTTAACACAAAATCTCCCCTATTTTGACACCTGTGTTTCAGATTTCAGCCAATTCGATCAAAATTTGTGGAAATGGTAGCAAAAAGAAATATTCTCATATTTTTGGGACACTCTGTAGCTGGAGAAAATGGTGTCTTTATACGATTACACAACAGCCCTCGAATTTAGACAACCAATTAACACAAAACGGAATCAGTCTGGATTTCTGTTCACGACAGAAAGCAAAGGGTTAGCTTTAATTGAAAAAATCGCTATTCTTAATCTTGAAGTGCCCACCGTGACGTGACGTGTTCAAAGTAAATGGCCAATATTGTAGTGGGTGTGGGTGTGAAAAAAACGGGAATTCACTTCCAGCTTTCGTTTGAGCTGAATGAACTTTTAGCTTTCGGTCTCATTATAACTAACGAGTCTTGGTCGCCAGTCAAGAAGAAACCACTGAGTCGGGTACAGTAAACGCTAAAAGTGAGCGAGTTCGGCAGACTGCGATTTTCTCTTGTTTTTCAGTTTTTTAATATTTTATAGGTTTCGCCTCAAATTCGGAACGGAAAGTGCATGCTAAGTTTCCGACAAAGCTCTGCGTGCTTCCAGAATTACTATTCAAAAGCTGAATGTCATTTTTGAAGTAGAGGCGCCATGAAAAAGCCTAGCCTATGTAGCAGCGGGTGCAGCATTTTTTAAAGGCAAGATTAGCTCTGGCCCACCCAAATTGGAGTAAGATCTTCTTAATGAAGCACTGTTTGCACCCGATCCTATATTTTAATCCCTCTGCGATTTTGAAGCTGTTTCCACATAAGTGCGTAGCATGCATGTACTAGGGGGGTTTGGGGGGTTACCCCCCCTGCTGGAAAGGCCAAACCCCCCTCACACCCCCCCCCCGAGACAGGTTAAGGGACCCCTCCCCCCGACCAAAAAATACAAGTGGTGGTAGTGGCTCCAGTATTAACAAACTGGGTCAGAAATCACTAATTTTTAGCCTAAAATTCACTTGAAAAGCCTTTGGAAACTGAATTTGGCGTTTCCACTGCTGATATTTAAGAAAAATCGGTGTTTTTGGAAGCTCTTTTTGTCATGTTTTGCTTGTTTTTAGCTTTAAAACGCTATTTGGCAGCTTAAAATAGCGATTTTTAGCGTCCTTACTGAAAAAAAACGTGCTAAAAACGCATTTCTAGGCGTTTTGGAGCTTTTTGAAATTTGGGACCCCCCACCTGGGCGAAACCCCCCTCGACCCCCCACCTGAGGAAAACCCCCCTACCCCCCTCCCCCCAGGTCGGCCCGGAGCTGTTACATGTATGGTGCGTAGCATTTCTGGCACACTTTGTGCTGCATTTTCAGCATGAGTTTTCTTCTCTTTCTATGTTTTATCACTCTATGATTTGAGATTTAATAAAGCAAAAACTATCTTATTTATGAACCGCTTATTAACGTGATTGGCGGTACCGAAAAACGCAGTCGCAAATCAATTGCAAAAAAGGTTCACATGGGAACCAGTACCAACCCACAGCTGTTATTTCCAGCATATGAAGTTTATAATCTGTTTTTTTAATTTTCTAAAGCTCTTGGCATTTTCAGCTGCCTGTTCCAAGTGGGTATTATCCAACGTAGTCTTATAACTCCTTTATTATTGGAAAAACACGGTAGGCTTCTTGTGAACGCTGACTTCTATTCCTTTTCTGTCGGGAATTTATTGCGCACACTACCCTAGGCCAGACTGTAACATACTTTTCAGTATCTTTTCAGTCAGTTATTTTTTCACCGTGGGACCTTGTTGGTGCTAGGAATTCCACATGATAGTATTCTGTTCAACGTAAAAACTCAGAATAGCTACGGTGTTCAGCAAAATTGCACGCTTCTTGTTTTGCTTTTACAAAACCGTCAAAGCCTAGTTTCTGACGCGCATCTGCACAGGTAATCAACTTTCGGCTCTATCTAATTTGTAGTTATTGAGCAAAAATGTATTTGCTGAACGAATTTGTCTTGCGTCAACAATAAAAACGCTATTTTCAAGGTTGAAAAACTAATAATCTGTATGTGCTGATCGAATAGAATTTTTTGTTTTTCCTTCACTTCTGTCTCTTTTAGTTAGTTCTGGTAATCTTTTCGAAGCGCCATTTTCACTACTACGGCAATGCTTTCTTTCTGGAGTTAAAAATCTATAAAAACAAGCTAGCAGCAATACCGACTGTTTAATCTTTTACGACTTTTTAGTTTGAACGTTTAAGCCATTTTTGTCGTTGCAACTTTAGTGGAACGACCTGACCTGGATAGGATAGAGATTTGATTATCGTGCCAGCTAACATAGAAGTGGGCGGCTGAGCTAAGTGCAGGCTTGTTTCTTTTTAGCTAGGTGAATAGGGAGGGTGGGTGTCTGCATTCATAGCTTATTAACTGCGCAATGCACTGTCAATTTACGGGTAAACAATCTGTATCGCGTCAGTCGGCTAAACTCTAAATTAAGAAATGCCTTCAGTCGATACGTAGTGTTTGCCGATAGAGTTAGCTAAACAGGTGAAAAGCAGAGGCTTAGCGGCCCCGCTCTCTCTCTCTCTGTAGGTAGTCGTTTCTAGTGTCGGCAGCTTGTTAGCGGAGAAAAGGTCGAGCAGAAATTGATAGTTATCCTTTTGGGCAGTGCAATAATGTGCGTGATTAATGCAATCGGATGTAGGCGCGCCTTTCCATGATCCGGTCATATTTCTCGCGTCTGCTCAGCCTAAAATCTAATCCCCGGCTCAGGCATTGTTTTCTCGCAGTTGTTTATAGAAACTGCCAAATTCGGTTAGTGCAAAGGTTAGAGTCGGGCTTGACTTCCTCCGTCGGTCGGTCGGTCGGTCGCAGCTCATCGGATCGATCACGGCTTAGTGGTCCGTAGTCACGCTAGCTCTCGTCTGTTTGTGTGCTGCCCGTCTGCCGTCGGTCGGTCGTCATCTATAGGTGTTAGCCGGTGCAATTGCTAATTGTTATGCGGTAATGAGCGCTGCTTCGGCCGGAGTCCGTTTATAAAACCACAAGCGCGCTGCTGCCTAATTTGCCTCAAAAACCGATTAAATGGTGGCCACCTCCCAGCTTTTCAGCGGCCCGATGGATTTAAGTCCGTCGCTACTTCTTTGAGCAGATCAGAGCAGAGACTCGCTCCAGCTCCTGCCGCTATGCCCTTCTTCGGATCGACTAAGAAGAAGAATAAAGAACACACGCCGACCGTAAAGGAACGATTCGACTTCAAGGATGTGCTCGGAACGTAAGAACGCTAATTCTGATGGCTTTAGGCCCGGCTCACTTGTATTTTGCTGCTTTTTTGAACTTGAAGCGATACTTAATTGTGTTGTTACCTCAACTCAAAGTCACATCAGAAAGTTTAAAGCCACGGAATTGGGGCTAGTGTGTAATGACCAAGTTTTTTTGCATCTCACTTATCTATTTTTTCTAAGCTGAGAATTTGCGCTAAACATCAACTTTTCGTCAACAGTGCAATTCTATCAATTGGCTTAATTTTAGGTGTTTACCTGATAACTTTGAATTTATTGTGCGATTTTAGTGGACTCGTTCAGATGAACAAATGTCAATCGCGTTTTTTTTTACTGGATTTTGGCTTATTTATACCGAAACGTTACACTGGCAGTGTAGAATAATTTGTGCAACTTTGCAGAGCAAAAAGCGATGATTGTCAAGTATTGTTAGCGACCGATTCTGTAAGGCCAAGCAAATTGCTGCAAAAAATGCCTCAGTTTAAAATAAATAGCAATTTCCACATAGAGGTTGGGTAGTAAAAACGCAGAAAACTCGCTAAATTGGGCTCAAATACAGCTAAAGAGTGCTGTTTTATAGGCGGTTTTAGCAATTTTAGTGTCTGAAATTCTAAAAAATTGTAAAAATTTGCTTACTTGCGAGAAAGATCGGAGTGGGTCCCCCGATCGGGGGGTTTGGCTCGTCGGGTGGGGGCAGAGCCCCATATTTATGACAATTTCAGTTTTTCAGGAAATTTATTTAAGCTCGCGGCTGCTTGGGTTTTCTGTACTAACACAATCGTTATAATACAATCAGGCACTTCACGCCGTTTATGGTACTGGCACGGCACCATATATGGTACTGATACCTTGGCTAGTGGCACCATATATGGTGCCAGTACCATAAACGGCATCAAGTGCCAAACTGTTATACACTGCATTCGGTTTCTCATTTCATAAAAGGTCAATTTGTCGCATATCGGCATAATTTTCAGTGAATTTTAACAGAATTTTGGAATTGACTTGGAGGCAAAACAATTGATTTTAGTTAGTTTTGTTTATTCCTGAAATGAGGCGTTGTTCGTCTGAACGCTTCCATTATCTTCTAAACCGGTGTCAGCTTTCCAAATATATGAGCTAGCTTGTGGGTGGTATTATTATTATTTGACAAGTCTTGCTGAGATTAAACACAAACAAATTTATGTTCGACGCATCTGTTCTCGTGTGTAGGTGTATGCGTCCGATTCAACAGCGAGCAGAACGGTGTTTTTTATAAAATTGTTGGCGTGCACAGAGCACTTTACATGGTACAACCGCCTGAATAAATTGAGACTTTCTAAAGAAAGGATAGGTTAAACTAAACACCCTATTGTCAAACTTAAAACAGACAAACAAAAA
This sequence comes from Sabatieria punctata, assembly GCA_030248155.1. Lineage (NCBI taxonomy): Eukaryota > Metazoa > Nematoda > Chromadorea > Araeolaimida > Comesomatidae > Sabatieria > Sabatieria punctata. The sequence goes on along the minus strand of JASANB010004616.1, from coordinate 29,428 downwards.
CCTGTTTTAGCGGTGCGTTCAGCAAGGTATTTCTGGCCGAATACAAGGGCCATCCGGGCAAGGCGGTGGCTGTGAAGTGCATCGACAAGAAAGCGTTACGAGGAAAGGAGGAATCTCTAGAAAACGAAATCCGAGTTCTCAGGAAGTAAATTGCAGATTTTATAATCCAGCTGAATCCAACTTATTAACAACAACAGTTGCACTTGCTAATTAATGTTGCCTTGCCAGAATAGAGATATCGATTTTTTAGCGCAGACGTGCGTATAGAGCCGTAATTAGGTGTTGTTTACTTAGTTAAGTGGACCGTTCTTAAGTTGGCTGGTCCGCTTAAACGCATGGCATCATCATCATCACCGGTGCAGAGCAGAGGTGGGTCGATCAATGAGCTCCGTCTCAGACTCCTCTAATCTTATATAACGCACACGCACGCTCGGCATTGCTTTTCGGGCTGCTGCCTTCGACTGGGGCCGGCCCCATATGCTTGATTAAGGTCTGTACACCGACCGACCAACTTTATTTCCACTCCACTAGCCGATTTTCTCTCCTCCGCTCGCTGGGGATTTGACACTATCTTACAGTAATCTGCTTTTCCTTTCAGGTTAACTCATCCCAATATAGTACAGCTGCTGGAGACTTACGAGGAGAAACATTACGTTTATTTGGTGATGGAACTGTGAGTTTCTGATTGGTTACTGCATTATTGGTACCACAGTTGTTGGGTCCCAAATTAAGAAAACCTTTTTTTAAAGGCTCAAAATTTTTTTTGAAAAATCAATATGCAAATTAAGGCAAAAAGTGGGAAAATTCACATACATGCAATTTTTTGTAAATTCTTTGGAAGCAGCAAACATTTTATCTAGCAACCTGCACAATACTTATTTTGCACTACTGAGCCTAACAGCGACTGCTTAAGAAATCCATCCTTAGGATTCACCTAGAAATGCCTCTAAAGACAATTTTCGGCGAAATTATGCAGTTATAGGCAGTGTTTAGGCATGTAATGGCGTTTTCGAATAGGTTTCTTAACTGACTTGAGGTGTAAAAGTGGAAAATTTTTTGTAAGTACCTGTACTAGCACGCTAGACCTCTTATAAGACGATTTTCAAGAAAATTTTTTTAATTTAAAAAAGCAAAAATTTTTGGCCTTCAAAAAAGTTTTTTACTAACTATGATTGGTACACTCTCCTCTGTTCTTGCTACTTCTGGTGACAGCGAGTAGGTAAATGGCAACCGACTGGAGCTGCTTAAGCACTTAGAGCTACAATAGCAACGGGTGTATCCTTAAAGCGCACAAATCAAAAGCGCACGTCTCATAAGCGCACATCCCATAAGCGCACTTCCCATAAGCGCACGCTCAGAAAGCGCACAAGCGCACAAAAAAGCGCACAAGCAAATGTTCCTTCCCGGTAGCCTTGAAGCCTCTTCCTCTTTCACAAGAGCCTTTCGGGATTGAGACAGGTACTGGGCGAGCAGACGATCAAGGCGCTGTTGTTCGGTCTGCCATCGTTGCTGTTCGACCTGCCACCACTGCTCTGCTCGAGATCACGCTATACTTGCTCTTGTAGAAGTTGGAGGCAATCACGAAATGTAGTAGACAACATGTGAGCATCAAATGGGGGGGCAACGTCTGTGCCTGATGATCACGAAACCAAGGCAAACTTGAGCTTGAGAATAGGAAACAGGAGAAGCTTTGAAGTAGCACTTGGGGTGCTTAACTGACTTTTACGGGTCCCTAATGAGGGCGTATATCTCAGAATCTAAGCAGAGCACATTAATGAAAATTTCAGCAATCTTTTAAGAATCTATTTACCTTTTATTTGAAAAAGGATTCATTCAAATCCGTTAAGATTTGCCTTAACTGACTTTTAGGGGTCCCTCCATTATACCTATATTAATAATTAATCACTTTCTTGCTCAGGCTTAGGCTTAGGAGTCAACTGAATACGGTAGATAAAATTGAAATTTTTGTTAGGGACCCCTAAAAGTCAGTTTTGCCACCGCTGTAGCAACTGCAAATCTCTATGGATTTGAATGAATCCTTTTTTAAATGAAAGATACATAAATTCTTAAAAGATTGCTGAAATTTTCATTACTGTGCTCTGCTTAGATCCTGAGATATACGCCCTCATTAGGGACCCCTAAAAGTCAGTTTTGCCAGAACTTGAACCTGTTGTAGAACTGAATAAAGGTGGGCTTGACACCAAATGAAAGGGTTTATGCTCGGGCTACTAGTAAAACAAAACACACGCACACAACACAATCATTCAAAGGCGACTACACAATGCGAACACACCCAAACACTCACACAAAACAATGAAACTCTTCAGCACATACTGTTATACTTCCATCAACGGTGGACTCTGTTACAACTGAGACGGGCATCTAAAAGCCTTTATATATACAGTAAAGCTCTATATGTCCAGAACAGGCGTTTTATTTCACATAACTATATGTGCGCTTTCTGAGCGTGCGCTTATGGGAAGTGCGCTTATAGGATGTGCGCTTATGGGAAGTGCGCTTATGGGATGTGCGCTTTTAGGAACACCCCAATAGCAACCACACATGTTGGGACAAACGGGAACGGGGACAGCTAACACCGAGACCCGCCCAGACTGACACCGAGCATGTGTTTAGGCTAGTAGTGAAGGAAGGGCAGGATGTGGGTGTGCGTGATAGGCGGCCTAACTAGGCCCCGCCTGGACAATCCATCCATCCAACATCTGAGGATTATAACTGTAGTTGTTTTCAGTGTTACGGGTGGCGAGTTGTTCGACAGAATAGTAGCCAAAGGCAGCTATACGGAGAAAGACGCGTCCCATTTAATGCGACAGGTTCTGGAGGCTGTTGATTTTATGCACGAGAATGGGGTCGTGCACAGGGACTTAAAGGTATGGGTTGGGTTCATTTGGGCGTGCACGTTTGGGCGTGCACAGTTGGGCATGGTTTCATTTGGGCGTGGCTTCATTTGGGCGTGCATTCATTTGGGCGTCTGTCGAAAATTTTTAGTAAAAAACGGAAGAAATCTCAAAAAGTTTATTCTCATTTGCTCCAGATATACACGGCAACAACTAGCGCTCAAGGCTCAGACTGGTAAGGTTGGTAGGGGGCAGTGTTTGCCTTAATTATGTAGTAATTACCCTGCTGCATACTTTTCCTACAGGCGGAGAGCAGAGAAAATTACGGGAGTCAGCATTGACCTCTTCTCTATGTACACTGTTGGCCATAAAAAAGACCGCCTGGTCTTTAAACATAAAGCACGGTTGTATGGCTTCATTACGTTTTCTGTGTGTTGTCTTAGTTGAGGCGATTGTAATCCATGACCCCACTAAATAGTTCGTATAACCTGCTCTCGGTGCAAGGGATAACACCCTCATTTTTCAGAATGCTAATTTTTCACCATGACTGAAACTAAAAATCCGTCAGATTTTAACTGGTTGTGCTAGAAGGTTGAGCTCTTCAGGTTCTTAAGTCCATATAAAAATTGGTCAACCTGCAAAATTTGGGAAAGATCCAATGAACGGTTCGTGAGATATTTATGTTCAAAATTGACGTCTGAAAATTCGGGTCAGTTAATTTCGGAAGGACATAACTCCAGGCTGCAGAAGGCTAGCAGGCTAGGACTTGGCCAATTCAAACTCTTAAAAAATAATAATCATGCCAAAAACCTTTCATTCGTTTGAAAATTGATGGAATAGCGACTATATATTTGAAATTACTCGAAAAATGGGCAGGCGGTCTTTTTTTTTGGCCAACACTATATGGTTTGTTTTTGGTAGATTGGCCACAAACAAGGCAGGCAGTGGGACTGCATTGAGGCCTACATTGTTTCCTACTTTTTATATATAAAATTTTGACAGGCGCCCAAATGAATACACGCCCAAATGAACGAACGCCAAAATGAGACACGCCCAAGTGTGCACGCCCAAACGAGACACGCCTAAACGTGCACGCCCAAATGAACGGCTACCTAAAGGTATGCTTGCAGTCGATTTTACTGCCAAAAATTGGCCCAATAAAACTTGCTTCTCCGGAAATCCGGAGGGGTTGGGATCTATCTCTGGATCTGTCTGTGGTGGCGGGTCAATTTTCGAGTTTGTTTTGTTTGTTTCCTTTCGGACAGCTCAGGACACCCCTCGCTCTTTTCAGAGCCCTTCATTGGGATAGCCCTGCCTACAAACAACCCTCTCCTTGCTGCCATTTGGTAAAACGCAGCGCCGGTTCGCTTCCCATTTACCTACTGGCCATCACCGGCTTTCGGCGGCCTTTGCGTCGACTACTTCCAGTCGCTTCGGCCGGTTTCGAACCCACAAACAACCGCTCTCACTGATGCCGGGGCCGCCGTGACACACGCGGCTGGGGGATTGAAGGACGTGCCTTTTTTCTGTTTCACTATTGGTGTGTCTGGGTTTAGCGGCTGTTTTTTCTAGCCAGAAAACCTGCTCTTCTACAACGCAGATGAGAATTCGAAGATTATGATATCTGATTTTGGTCTTTCAAAAATTGAGGAGGGAGGAATAATGGCCACTGCCTGCGGCACTCCCGGCTATGTTGGTCAGTTTTCTCTCTCTTCTGTTACATTTGCAGTGGTCAGTCAAGTCACGGTGGTTAGGGTAAGACAAAATTTATTGAAGGTTGAAGGCTCAAAAATTTATTGAAAGATCAATTTCTAAATTAAGCTGAAAAATTGATGCACATGCAAATTTGAATGATATATTCTTTCGCCCCAGTCAACAAGATTTTATCTAGCAACCACTAATACTTCTTTTACACTAGCAGACATACATGGACATGGACATGGAAATCGTTTCGGTCATTTTTTTTGCTAGTTTTTAGCTCTAAAAATGCTATTCGGCAGCTAAAACTAGCGATTGTTAGCCTTCTTTATTTCTTGGCCTTTTTTCCAGACGTTTTGGAGTTTTCTTTTGTTCAAATCTTGGACCCCGTCCAAAATTGTGCGAGTGGTTGTGCTTGCATCCAAACAGAACGGCTTGATCTAAAGCGTGTACCTAGTTAGTACTTTATATTTTGTCACTCCCAGCCGTTGACTTGATTGTTGGCTGCGCCATAAAAGGCAATTACTGGATTTGTTTAGCCCCCGAAGTACTCCAGCAGAAGCCCTATGGAAAAGCAGTCGATATCTGGTCCATAGGTACGTTCCGATGCCAAGTAAGGCTGGCAGGGCGCGTGTCGCATGTGTCTTACAGTCAGGCACTTAGCGCCGTTTATGATACTGGCACCATATGGTACCGGTACCGTAGTGATACTGGCACAGTTGTTAGGGTTAAAAATTTTTAAAAAACCTACTTTAAAAAATAAATTTTTGCAGGCTCAAAATGTTCTTTTTTTTTGAAAAATCAAAATCAATATGCAAATATGCCAATTGAGGCAGAAGTTCAAAAATTCACGTGCATACATGCAATGTTTAGCAAATTCTTTGGAAGCAGCCAACATTTTATCTAGCAGCCTGCATAATACTTCTTTTGCACTGAGTCTAACAGCAATTGCTTAAGAAATCCTTCTTTAGGATTCACCTATGTAGAACTGCCTCTACAGACAATGTTTAGCGTTTTCGCACAGGTTTCTAAACTGACTTGAGGTGCAAAAGTTGTAAGTACCGGTACTAGCAGGCTGGAGCCCTTTAAGACGATTTTCAAAAAATATTTTTATGGCATGGCCATTTTATGGTACCTTTGTAATATAGTCATATTATGGTGCCGGTAGTATAAACGGCGTTAAATGGCTGACTGAGTTATGCTCGTTTAGGTGTCATATCATATATTTTGCTGTGCGGCTACCCTCCCTTCTACGACGAATCAGATGCCAACCTGTTCGCGCAGATAATCCGTGGTGAATACGAATTCGACTCGCCTTATTGGGATGATATTTCTGACTCAGGTATGTTCAGTATGGGCCAAAAATGTTCACCTCTTTTTCGAACTTTACTCAACCGGTTCGTTCTCGGTCAATTCTCTATCGATTTGCCTCAAATTTTCAGAATTAATGCACAAGCTGACTGGGTAGATAATGCTCAAGTTTGGTGCCAAAATTCTAACCCGTGCTGGTTTTGTGACCCGAAAACTATGAATCATAGTGGTCCACGGAATTATATAATTTTTTGCCCATTTAAAGATTATGGGTCTGAAACATGTAGAAATGATTGGTATTGTCATTGGGCACAACATACTGACTGGGCAGCCCTTTAGCTCAAAGGGCACTAAAACTGTGGGATTTCAAAATCATGATCGACAATCGCATAGTTAAGAAATCTGTACCTCCTGGAATCCAACCACTTAATTTGTTATTAATCGACTCAGATTGTACAGGAAGTTCGACAAATGAATGAACCTAATATTAGAACTCTGTTCCACACAATAGAAACCTTCCCCACAGTGTTTTTGGAAAATCGAAAACCTTCCGAATCGTAATTTAAACGGTTTTTCGAAGAAAAGTCACATTTTGTTATGTTTTTGAAATTCTCCCATTTTAACGCCCTTTGAGCTGTATGGCTGCCAAGTCAATACTTGTACTCAATTGCAATGCCAATCATTCCCACGCGTTTTAGACCCATACTTTCCGAAAGCTTTCAATCAGTTTCCAGTAGCGTTCGTTAGATTATGTATTATTATTATATTTTTGTCCCCCTGACGCCATACATGGGCCGGAAAAATCCGGAGGGGGGTAGGGGGTTGAGACCTCGGGGGGCACAAAACGCCTATTTTGCCTTAAATAAGCGAAAATTTCCTCCCTCCGGGAGGAGGGGGGTGGGTGGTGGAGGGGGTATGCCCGCCGAGGGGAGGGGTATACCCCCCTTACCCCCCGGCCCATGTATGCCTGACGCTGTGGGATCCCATGCACAATTATGATGGACGCCAGAATCGATTCCAGGCATTATGTAATAGAATAGGTCATTCCCCTATGAGGGGTTGGGGGTCAAATTCTAAGGGACTTCCTCCTCTAGTTGGGTCAAAAATCGCAATTTTGGGCTCTAAAAAGTGCTGTTTTCCATGGGATCTTGGTGTCTGACTGAAATTATATAAAAATTGTAAAAAATTTGCTGAAATAGTTGCGAGAAAAATCGGAGGGGTGGGAAAAATCGTCTCGGGGGAAAACCGCCTTGTTATGTTTGATTGGAGGTGAGAACGAAAGAACAAATCTACAGCTACTTTTTGGGGAATACTGATTACTGTCTTTGTGTCAAGGGGTTCCTGTTTTGGGCATGGCCGGAAGTAGGGATGCAAATGGTATTATTGTGGTATTTTTTGAGATGTGGTATTATTTGGTATTTGGTATTTTTGTATACCGAATGCGAATAGTTTAAACAACAGAATTATTTAGACTTTCAGCTATTAATTCGGTTTATTTTACGATCGCCGACTGTTTTACAACAGTTGTGCTATTTTTCTTCTTTATTTGCTTGTTCAAAACAGCAACAAAAGGGATTAGAACTGTTTGTATGTGTGATCTTGACACAAAATTCTTTAAATTGAAGTTTCAACTGTATGTTCCACTTTGGTCGAAACCTTTTAATCTGGACCGTGTACATATATCGGAGATCTTTCTTCTATGATTGAAAATCTGTTACTTGACTGGACTGAGCTGACAGACAAATGTCGAGTTTAAGGTGTTAGTCTGGCATTGGCGTGTAGCTTATGGTTAGAGCACTGAACCGGCAATCCAAAGGTGCTGGGTTCGATTCCCAGCTATGCCATTAGACATGCCTAACTTTTTCACCTTTCATTCAATTTTAACGTGTGCTTCAGAACGTTAAAATTCTCTTTCCACAGGGATTACCTGAACCTGGTAAAGCTTGCATACGGTTAAGAAGTGAGAGAGGACATATTTTTGCTTAGTCCACATTGCTTATTACCTATTTTGAAAACTATTGGCTATTATTTGGTTCAGAAAATACCATTCACTATTTGTTATTTGTTATCTTTTATACCATTTGCATCCCTAGTCGCAAGAGGCTAAATCAGTTTGGCTGTTGTAGCTGAGGTCCAGGGCTTGGGTCCAGGGTTCCATGGTCAACGTTGGCTCCTTAGGGACGAGGGAAGACCATTATAATTTGCGTTAATTGGGCTACATCCGCATGCGTCAGGCAGGCTGTGACGTCTGCCAGCAGCAATCCAATATGCATTTATTTGTTAGTGCGCAGTGGATTGCGTTCTGTCAGTTTGGCGCAAGAGGGGTTTATTCGCCAGTTAATACCTGTTTTCTTTCGGTTTCAGCCAAAGAATTTATCAGTCACTTGATGTGTGTTAATCCGAATAAGCGCTACACTTGTAAGAACGCCCTTGCTCATCCCTGGTAAGTAAATTTTAGTTCTAGTTTAGTTAAAGTTGCTGCCGGTGCCTGGGAGAAAATCTTTCTAGTTTTCGTTGAATATGACAAATATTTGCGTTGTTGTAAGAATTCTAGGAGAGAAAGAGAAGGTCTGATTGGAATTACGAAAGAACTGGTCTCTTAATTCCTACAAGTAGACGAAAATTTTGAAAAAAAGCGAATTTTTTGGTAAACATTTTCGCAAAAAAATCTAGTTACCGTCAGTCGAAAAGTTTCACCTATAGCCACTAAAGGAGACATGACTTGGCTGTGGGCTCTGAGCTGCCGACCATGCTGATCTAGGAAATTAACGGATTAATTGAAAGCTAGTCGAGTCTTACTTAGGATTAGCGGCGATGCAGCTGCAACCAAGGATATCTCCTCGACTGTCAGTGCTCAGCTGAAGAAAAGTTTGGCCAAACAGAAGTGGAAGGTATGTAGCCTCTCCTATAACGAATAGGAAAATGGCAAACAGTTTTTGGGCGTTGCGCACTCAGTCGACTTCGGTTTCGTTTTGAACTAGGTTTTTTCTAAGTTAAAATTAGCTTTATTTTATAATAATACAGGGTGGCCCAATTATCTAACCCGGGTTTTATCCTCTTGCTCTAACTTTTGTTTTCGCTAACTAATAAGTTTCGCCGAAATTTGAACACAACCTCCGAATTTTTACTCGCAAAATTTTGGCCAAGTTTGGCTCTTCATCAAACACTAATTACGCACTTCCACTTGTGCGCCGTCAAACAACTGACGGCAGACGCGCGCCAAGTGTATAACTGGTGTTTGAAACGATAGACTTGGCCACAATTTTGAGACTAAAAATAGTGATGTTGAGTGCGTGTCGTGTTAAAATTTCAGCAAAATTAATAGACGAACACAAAATTTACACCAAGACGAAGATCGGACTAGATAAATGGGCTACCCTGTAGGTTTAACAAAAGTCAGGCACTTAACGCCGTTTATGGTACCGTCATCATATATGTACAGTAATGTTGTCGGTACCACAAACGGCGTTAAGTGCTTGACTGAACAAGTACAAACCTACTTGCCAAGGTCTCTTTGTTTGCCACAAAACACACCAATATTGTACGTGAGTGAAGGTATGGGTGCCGCCCAGTTCGGTGTGGCCGTTTGGGTGTGGTCGGTTCGGTGCAAGGCCGATTCGGTGTGGGTCGATTCGGTCTGCGCCAGTTCGGTGCAGGTCGGTTTGGTTTGAGTGTTTAGTGTTTGGCTTTGTGTCTCTCTACCACCTAAGACGTACGTACGACCCCTGCATTCGCTTTGTATTTTCTTTTACTCCAATAAAGCTGTATTCGTTAGATCCTAAAGGCAAGGAGAGGAGTTCTCTGTACTGAAAATTTACTCTTCTTACTCAGAACTCAGTACTTGTATTCAAATACGTACGCTTTTTTATCCCGATAAAACCACGAATACATTGTGAATTTAGAACGTAGACCGATGAAATGATAAAAATGAAGTGCTATTCAGAGAGTTATGCGTATGGACTTTCCGTTACTGTAGAGGTAGTAGGGGTGACTAGTAGCGATCGACCGGAATTCCGGTTCCGGTTCCGGCCGGAACTGGCGGTTCCGGTCCGGTTCCGGTGAAAAAGGGTACCGGAACCGGAACTTTTTCATTCACTATTTTCGATGGATATTCAGTTACATAAAGTATTATTGCGTCTGTTTAATAAAGTGCGCAGCTCAGTGGGGGCAGTAGAATTTGCATGAATGGGGAGAAATTATGCAGTTTTCCATGTTATGCATCATTAGAAGTGCCTCTAAAGACAATTTTCGGTGAAATTATGCAGTTACAGGCAGTGTTTAGAGCTGTATTGTCGTTTTCGAACAGGTTTCTCAACTGACTTAAGGTGCAAAAGTGGAAAATTTGTTGTAAGTATCTGTACTAGCATGCTGGACCCATTTAAGACGATTTTCAACAAAAAAAAATTTTTTTTAACAACTGTGCCTTTAAGGCAGCTAAAAACATCTCCGAAGGTGACAGATCAAAGCTGAAACCTGAAAATGTTGAAAAGCTTCTCTTTCTGAAGTACAATTTGCGTGCTCTTGACTACTGTTATTGAAAAGTCTGTATTCTGTTGTTGATTTGAACTTCTGCTGATGTTTATAACAGGAATTTGTACACGACGTGCCTATAAATACGTTTCTATAAATTTTGGACCAAATATTGAAAAAGTTCCGGTTCCGGTTCCGGCCGGAACTGGGTGGTTCCGGTTCCGGTTCCAGCGAAAATTTTGGTTCCGGTCGATCGCTAGTGACTAGCACAGCACCTGCTGCGTGAGTTTTAAGTGGGATCCATGAAACAACAGTCGCGATTACCGGCGGTCGAACTGAACTGGTCAGTGTAATCCGACACAGACGGCTGCCCAGGATATTGATAGGAATGCTGATCAGTTTCACCGACCGATCAGTTTGTCAACTGGTTCACTCAATAAATGCACCACCAGTTTATTAGCCATCCTAGATGTGAGAAAAAAGTCATAGCTTTTCTAAGTTTTATGACCTAAACAATCAGGAAATCTAATGTAACCAGAAAACTTTTCAGCGTTTGAGTGTAGCTTTACATCACTACCTATACTTGCACATGTTTGTATCAAACAGCACTACAACTATAAATAGTCTGCTTGCGTTGCGGCATGTACTATGTGCTAGATCAGCGTCCAGTCTAAAATTATCTAATACTATGATCCATTACAAAATTACAGCAAAAAAGTCTGCTAGGTTCCGTCAATAGGCGTTAAGTACAGCACCTGTACTTAATCAATTTGCTTTTCCAAACAAACAATTGCTTAATTGATGCCTTAGGGCGCAAGCCATGCTGTCTCAGATCCATTGTGTGAGTGATTGACACCTCTCATTAGCCTCTTAATTGGAACTGAACAGGTCACACTCAAAGCACCACACGGACCTGCCAGAACTATGTCGCACCCAACCGGCCCACACCGAACCGACCCACACTGAACTGGCCCTGCACCGAAACGGGACACGCACCTAACCGGTCCACACCAAACCGGCCGCACCCAAACGGCCCACACCCAAACGGCCACACCGAACTGTACCCTACCCGCCGGCACCACATACTACAGTACCCGAATGGCTGCAGAAGGACCTGAAATCGATTCAAAACATTTGAAAGTACATTTTGCCCACAGTCGAGGGCGTAAACTACAGGGTGTCTCAAAAAAATGATCACATTTCTTTTTACTGCCATTTCCGCAAATTTTGACCAAATAGGCTGAACGGCCACACCGAACTGTACCCTACCCGAAGGTATACATGTACTAGGCTGGTTTGGGGGTTACCCCTAGCTAGAAAGGCCACAACCCCTCACCTCCATCCCCCACAGAGATAGTTTAGGGACCCCGAGCCAAAAATTCAAGTACTAGTAGCAGCTGCAGTGCTAACAAACTGGCTCAGAAATCACTAATTTTTAGCCTAAAATTCGCTTGAAAAACCTTTGTAAACCGAATTTGGCGTTTCCACTGCTTATGTTTAAGAGAAATCGGTGTTTTGTTAGCCCTATGTATCACTTTTTTGTTTGTATTTAGCTCTAAAACGCTATTTGGCTGCTTAAAATAGCGATTTTTAGCCTCCTTACCTTACTGAAAAACGTGCTAAAACGCATTTCCAGGCGTTCTGAGGCTTTTTGAAATTTTGGACCTCCTTGTCCCTCTGGGCGACACCCCTCCTCCAGGGGACCCCCAGGGACCTGTTACATGTATGACTGAGTGAAGATGACGTGGAATCGGTTGCAGAAGGCTTTCAACGCCACGGCGGCGATTCGTCAGTTGAAGCTGCTCAGTCTAACCAACCCGTCGAATCGGCCGGTGACTGCCGACTCCGATTCGGCCACCACGTCCAATTCGGATGAGCCCTCACCTCGACCGGCCAGCAGCTTGGCCGCCGCCGGTCATAGTGCGTAGCTGCTAAGCGTGCCTGCTCCTCCGCGCTCCGGCGCCTCACTTCATCTGTTGCCCTCCTGCTGCCTCGCACTCACTCCTTACTCTTACTGCTTTTACACACAACAATTGTAGCTGTCTGTTCGGAAGAGATTGTCCTGTTTTTCACAAATCTGGCATGATCACGGGTGGTCCGGTTATCTATCCGGGCTTTTATCTCGCTGTTAGTTTTGTCTTCGTCTAGACAGACAAATGGAAGATTATCGCCAGGTCTTAGAAAAATCGGATAATCTGTTGGTGAACTGCGGGCTTTGTCGAGTAAAGCAGTACTAGCGTTGGGGAGGAGTGAGTGTGTGGAGTAATTGTTTGTCAGTACAAGTTACACTTATATACTAGACATCCGAATGTGCATTGGCTGCTTGCGTGAGAGAGTTTTAGTTAGCCTGTTCTTTTGTGGGTAGTTTCAGTGTAGCTATAGTTGTTAATAGCAGATCTTCTCTTGGAGATGTTAATTGTTGGTGCAACGCCGGTGAACGCACTGAAAGCCTCTTTGCTTTGGTTCCTTTAATAGAGCTCCTCTTTCTCAAACAGAACGGCTGTTGCACCGTGTTAGTTTGTCTTCTGTTGGTTGATACGCTTGTTCCGGGTGCTCTGTGTGTTGTCATCGTTTGGTATAGTCGTACATATCTTTCTTTCTAGTCAGAAACAGAAGTCTATTCCTCTATTCTTAGCATTTATATTTTTCTTTCGGTCGTTGCTAATTTCTCTTATTATTAGCAATCTCGCTGTTGCATGTTGTTGTTGTTGTGTCATATCTCGAGATACCTAGAAGAAAGCTTTATTATTATTATTCTTTCGTCACTGTACATTTACGATTGGATTATTATATCAGAGAGAGTATCACATATTATGATTCACTATTACTACATATACTGTACATAATAAGTGCTGCTGTAATTTTTACCATACTCACTGTAATTATAACCATGCTCATTATGGAGACGTTGCAACGCTGTTACAATTGCGCTTTTGTCTTGTTTTCATTTTAAATCTAATGAGCGTTGAGTTTTGTAAAGTTTATGTGCCAAACAGTGTTTAGTCTATCGCTGCGGCACTGGCGTCAGCAAAAAAGCAAAGGGATTTTTATATGGAACATGCAAAAAACAATAATTATTAAGATATAAACCTTCTAAAATATCATCCCTTTAGATAAACAGTAGTTCTTTTTGTGCGCCTAAACTCCTGTTTGGTCGTTTTGTTCTCTAGTGTACAGGCTTGTCAAACAACCATAGCCCCTTCCTCAGAGTAAACTAAGCGTGCAGGAAGAAAATGAAAGTATTGATAAGTGGGACATTTTATGTAGGTTAATACTCACAAGCGCAATATTGAGTGGTCCCTCTATTGGCGACACGAACAACTTGAAGGTGAGCAGAGCAGGATGAGAGAGATGACCTAAGAGGCAAAAAGTAGCTGAAAAGCACTCTGCTGATTATTGGCTCTATCTTTAGGACAAGGTTTAAGAAATGATGTTGTCTGCTGAACCTCTTGTGAACTCCCTGATCCAGTTGCTAGAGGTTCGGCAGAAAACATCGTTTCTTTAACCTTGTCCTTCAGGATAGAGCCAATGATCAACAGAGAGCTTTCCAGCTACTTTTTGGCTCGTAGGTACTGCTCTGCTCATCTTCAAGTTGTTCATGACCCCAATAGAGGGAACATTCAATATTGAGCTTGTGAGTATAAACCCACAAAAATGTCCAACCTATCGGTACTTTCATTTTCTTGCCATCATGCTTAATTTACTCTTTGAAAGAGGCCTATCATTGCTTGGCAGTCTGTAATTTCAAAAGAAGCTCACAAAGGAATCATTTCCAAGCATCTGACATTGTGATTTTCCTTCTGTCTAAACACGGCGAACGCAGCCCGTTGGTTGAAAATAATCTGCTGCGGATATTTGTGGCGAAATTCGAACAGTTCAACGAACTGTTGCCGCGCCCTAGTCGGTTCGCACAGAAACAGCTTGCTCTCGGTTTTGTTGCCGAACACGAACAGTACGTCACTGCCGGGAATAGCAGCCAGAATCGGCTGGTCCAGCAGTTCCACCGGCAGTTCGATCCGTCGCACGCCCCAGACCGTTTGCGTTTCGTTTGAGATCGAGATGAGGTCTAGCGAGTTCCAGATGGAATTGAACAAAAATACCTCGGTGTTGTGCGGCTTTTCGGTTACCGCACCAATTCTACAGTACTGCTGGGAGCCGCCGCTAGCTACAGTATACACCGGTTTCCATTGGTTGGCTTCGCCTAGGCCTTGGAACTTCCACAGCGTTTTCGGGTGCAACGCAAACATGTGATTGGCTGACGAGGCTATTCCCATGTTGTCGTTGCAGGGCAACGGCCAATGATCGTTCTTCTTGTAACTGATTTGCTCCGCCTCCGTCTCTGACGTCATTCTCACCAGGATCATAGACCAACAGTTGTTGCCGTGTACAGTAACAGCTACCGTATTGGGGCCCTGATTAGCAGGTACAGTACACATTCGGGAGAACAGTCTGTAACCGTGTTTCAGAGGCAGTGGACCGGTTAAGAGGCAGTTGTCCCGAAACAGGAAAAGTCCACACTCCCAATCGGTGATAAGCAGCGCCTTATCAGTGATAAAGCAGACGTCAGAAGGCTGCTTTATCAAATTATCACCGATTACGAACGCATTCGATGCGTTCTCTCGAAATCGATCTGCTTTGAACCAATTCGGCTGGAAACTGATCTTCTTCTCGGTTAGCATATGACGCGCGATCTCTTTGTAGGCGACGTCTTGAATAGCCAGATGCATCCCGGTGTCTAGGCTGTTTGGCCGGATCTGTGGTAAGGCGGCCAGACTACATACGTCGGCACAGGCGTATTCCAAGTTTTGCGGCGACAGTTGTTTGCTGGCCTTTATTGTGCTCAAGTCAATACCGTAAGCCGAGGCTATTTGGCCCATTTTTTCTTCCATATTGTCGGTCGACAAACGCACCTTTTGTGCCAGTTCGTGTTTGAGAAATTCTTTTAAACCTGTAAGTGCTCTAGTGGCTTGGCTAAACTTGGGTGTCTCAAAAATTAAACAGTTCCTTTTGCTGTATTTGCGTGCCAGCAAAAAGAAAAGTTCACATTTTTAACGCTAGTACGTATTCTCTATATGTACAAGTACGATACCTTCTGTGTAAGTTTCTATGTACTGTTGAGCGTTTTCGGTTGAAATCCCGGCATCTCTGACTTTGGCTTTGAGTTGAGCTAGACAGAATTGAACGGCGTTGTGGTCGTCCCATTTGGAAGCGGCGTGCAAACTGGTGCTTCCGTCCGCCGATTTAGCTATGTGCTTGTCAACGAAGCAAGCGCTGCAGATTGAGATCAAACATGCGTGACACCACCTAAAACTTGTGATTGTTTCGTTTAGAGTGATGCAGCCGAATCAATCAAAAGCACACAAACAGCAAACAAATCCAATCCAACTGATAACTACAACTAAAGGCTGTACAGGCTAAGCTAGGTTTCTCTGCCGAATTGCAAAGGAAGCGGCGTGCATTTCACTTATGCACTTATGCATTATCCGATTTAGATACAGTGACACTATCCCTCACAAATTTGCAACCTAGGGCTTCTATTCAGCACTGTGATCATGTTTTTGGCTTCTTGGTCGGTTCGGGATGAATGAACCTTAGGATGAAGTTAGACTTACTTTTAGATTCAATCTTAAGTTAATATGGTAGGTTTCCGCTAATGGGGGAAGTGTCCCACATTTGCTGAATGTTTTCACAGAAAATCTGCAAATTGATACCGTAGTATCTATGTCTTCGTGTTGAAAAACACCAAGACTATGACAAGTACGGTAGCTAGAAACAAACGGATCTAAGAAAATCGAGAAAGTTTGCACAAAACAGAAACCAAGTGGATTCTGAATGGCCTATAGCTAGTGAAAACAACCATCAATTAAACAACATTTATTTAGCCTAGAGAGAATTCTGGAGAGAACAAATCAAACAAATAAAAAATGAAACAAATCAACCAACCATCCAACAAAGACCAAAAATAGAGAGCAGCAGCGAAAAACAAACACAGTAAACAGAAGAAAACTAACCGAAAGTCGGCGGCTGGTTTTTCGAGATCGCAATTTCGACAATTTAGATTTCCCACGAACTTGGACTTCAAACCGGCCACGCCATCGGCCTCCAGAGTTGTTTCTTGTCTACACTTGGGACACTCGACCGAATCGCGTTTAACTTGCGGCCTCGGTTCCTCCTGGCCGCCGGACTTGAGGTTGTTCTCAGGCGCCGGTACCAGCCACCTGCCTTGCGCCAAATCCGACAGACAGGTCTCGCAAAAAATATGACCGCATTTGAGCACCTTGAATTTGTTCAACTCGTGGAAACACACTGCACACTCCATCGGCCTACTACGTACTAGGGAGACTTGTACAAGGTTTTGGGAAATCCCTGTAAAGGCCTTACAACGTCACCAGTACAAGTGTAATGTCACTGAACTAGTTTTGAAGGCCACTCGTAGCGTATGTTCTACAGTAGACGCGCTTAGAGCTGCCTATAACAAACTGAAATCGATTTTTTGCACGTGTGCGGCGTGCTCACCGCAAAAAGGTGTAAAAATCTTTACTATGTTATTGATGCGATTTTATTAACATCGTTATGGCTTTGAACGAAGATTGCTTAATCGCAATTCTGCGACAGTTGCCTTTGGGAGAACGACTACGTTTGGAGAAAGTTTGTCTGCAATGGTACACCGTAATGCCATACTCAGATCTTCGAAAATTCGGTCTCGATGACTTGGCCTGGCCGCAACGCCACATCTACGAGTTTTCTTACGACTCTAACAACCTAACCCATACTCAGAACGTCTACAGTGCCAAGTGGTTCTGTCAGTACGTTGCCACTATTCTCAGAAGAGTAGGAGATCACTTAGAAACACTAGAACTTTACTGCCGCTGTCCTGCCAAACATTCAACCTCGTTTCGCATTTTTGTCACTCAAGAACTAGTGCAGCTGATCAGCAGAGAGGCGCCCCGACTCAAAAGACTCTACTGTCAAAATTCGTTGATCGACCTGGCAGCTGTACCGGTTCTGGGTCAGCTTTGTTGTCTTAGAGTTTTGTCCTTGCCAGGATGCGTCTACTTTACCTCTTCTGACCGAACAATTGTCCAAAACGCAGCTTTGAAAGAAAGTCTAGACCAGTTAATAAACAACCACCGGGCTCTAAATCAGTTAAACTTGACCAGTTGTACAGTGGCGCCCCAGTTTGCCAACCAAAATCTCAAGAGACTACATCTGATGAGTTTGCCGCTGAGCGACCAAGATTTGACTCAAGTTTGTCTCAACTGTCCGTCTCTCGAAAGTATCGGCCTGACAGGCTGTCGGCAACTGACTGCTTTTGCAGTTTTGGCCGGCCTGTGCAACCTACAGCGGCTGTGGTTGAATGCAACCTCGGTTGGAAACCAAGATCTGGCGCTGATTTCTGCAAACTGCACCAAGTTGGAGCATCTGAGGCTGGATGGCTGCGATCGGCTGACTAACTTGAGCTGTCTGAGAAACCTGAAACAACTGAGCTTGCTCTGGGTCGGCTACAACGATCACTTTACTGATGCTGATTTGGCCAGACTGTCCAAAGCGGGGAAGTTGGAAAATTTGGTGGTCTGCTCTGCTAGGCTCACCGACGATGGACTGAGATTTCTCTGGCGATACTGCAGAAATCTGCAAGAACTAAATGTTTGCCACACTGCCGTCACTGATACTGGTGAGTGGTGTAGCTTGGTGAATTCGCCGGCATAGTTCGTGTAGTGCTTTAGGCCGCAAAGCCACTGTGCGCGTGGTCGTGCGTTCGTCCACTCGGCGGGGCAAGTTTTTTGCCGCAAGTTGGTCGTCGGCACAAAGCCCAACCCAGGCCACCGAAAGCTGGTGACAGCGAGTAGGTAAATGGGAACCAACTGGATCTGCCTAAGCACCTAAAGCTAAAATACCAACCACACATGTGTTGGGACATATGGAACGGGAGCAGCTAACACTGAGACCCGCCCAGACTGACACCGAGCATGTGAGCCGACTAGTAGCGAAGGCAGCGAAGGAAGGGCAGGATGTGGGTGTGCGTGATGGGTCCGCAGTGTGGCCTAACGCAGGGGCTACCAAGGGCCCGCCTGTACAATCCATCCATCCATCCATCCATCCATCCATCCATCCATCCATTTGATGAATTCTCCTGTTTGAGAAAAGCAGAAATTATCCGAATTTACTGAGTTCTTGAAGTGCGTTTGCAGGTCTGTGTCAGATCGTCTTGAACTGTCCCAGACTGAATCTGCTCAACGCCCAAGCAACTGGCATCACTAATCGATCTTTAATAGTCATCGCTCAATCGGCCAATGCTTTGGAACAATTGTATGTGCAGTCGTGTCGAGAAATCGACGAAGAGGGTTTCTTCAATTTCTACCGAGAGCGGTTGATCCGGCGACGCAATGAGGAAAAACTGAGAGAGATCTCTATCACTACCGGAGGTCACCGTTCGAACCCGGTCTCAGAAACGGTTATTCAGGCTTTGCGTGACTTGGACGTAACCTTGATTGTACAAAGGCCTTTGCTGGCCCTGCCCGGGCTTTAACGTTGAACGTTTCTCGCTCCCCTTCCTTAGTAGTCTGATTTTCTCGAAACACCTTTGTACAGTACATCAGTACAAAGAACATTTTTCCGTATTAAACGTGACAAGATGCATGCGTGCGTACGTACGTCTTAGGAACATCGTACTTATGTGCATGTAGCGTCGGGATATTCAAATCTATTCTGTGATGCCGTATATTGCAGGGTTATTGTGTTGGTGGCGCTGTAGGTATCATGTAGTACGTATTTCTAATAAAAATTGTCTTTTCTTTGGATTGGAGGGGAAAATTGATTTTGATCTGTCTAGCCTAATCAGTGTCAACATTTCTTGAAAGAGTACACTGGTCTTTGAAGGATTTACATAAAGAGTGTCAGAATTCTTTGGTAGGGAAAGTTTGCTGTTTTTGAAAGATTTGCCTAAAGAGTGTCAGAATTCTTTGGAAAGGAAAAATGGTACACAAAGCGTTTTCTTTCTGGCAGTACAGTACAATTTAGTCTCCTGGGAAGCCTACACCATGCAAAGAACAAGCACAGTACACGGCAGCAAGAGAGTCCTCTGAAAGAATTATCTGCAGAAGAGTTTGCTGTCAGCAAAACTTGTTTGAAAGAAAAACTGCATCTGAAAGAATTGCACAACCAGTTTCTTGGAATAAAAGTTTACTGACGTTTTCCTCTGCTGCCGGACTTATTTTGTAAAAAAATTAACAAAAAATCTTTCCGTGCATCTAAAACTGAGAGGATCTTTAAATTGTACAAACTATCTAAAGTTTAATACACTCATTTTGAAGAACCGTCTTGTTTAACTTTCATCAAAAGAAGGATTCATTCAAATCGGTTGAGATTTGAGGTTGCTACAGAAAAAAATCAACGGAACTACATACAATGTACAACAGGGTGTGCCAAAAAAAACAACCCAGCAGAGTTTTTGCTGTAGCAACCGCAAATCTCAACCGATTTGAATGAATCCTTTTTTAAATGAAAGATAAATAAATTCTTGAAAGACAAAATTTGTCAAATTTTCGGTTGGATTCCACCGATATCTAGCGGTTTTATGTTTTACACCTATTTTTCAGACTGATTACCGTAAGTCAGAAAACTAAAGTACTGTCCGTAAAGTCAGATCTAAATCTTTCTTTCACTGCCAGTAGACAGAGACTTATCTTTAGCTAACTCAGAAAATTTGCAAGCAGTACAAAATTTGTACAGTTTTTGAGAATATTAGTGGTCTAGAGTTTTTACAGTACAAACGACGGAAAGTATACGATTTTCCATCAACCACGGAAACTCGCAAACGGACCAACGCTAAGCCTTATGCAGGTCAGGAAAATGGCTGCCTCAATGAGCATTTCGGCGGCCAGCAGCAACTAGATCACGGAACGCCCTAGCCCTAAACACAGACAGCCCTCACACTAATTTCCGTGTCTCTCTAAAAATCTATGCTTTCCGTGGTTTCTACTGCAGATGATGGGCGTCAACCTGAGCTTGAACGTAAAATTTCGATGTTCTGCTTGATTTGAACCTGAACCTATTCTACCTGAACCTGATTTAAAACCACGGACTTTCGAACCTGGAACAGAACACGTTTTTAACCCTGAACGAAAATAATAGCGCGCTTTTCCTTTGTTCTAATTAAATAGTTCGTAATTTATCTTGATTGGCCTGTTTTTCCGATAAAAGAGCAAGTCTCGCAAAATGGGCGTGTTAAGCGCGACAGCACGTGAGACCTTTCTTGTCAGTACTATAGGCATACGTACATGTAACCATAGAGTTCTAGCTTATCTCATTATCATTGGTCTCGTCCTCGTTGAAATGGGCTCAGAAATGGGCGACAATTTCAAATCCTCTTCATCACGAGTTAGCACATAGTAAATTACACTGTTTAGCGACTGGCGCAACACACGAAATTCCGACTATTTGGCCCACATGTTACAAATTTCAGCTTGTTTGGTGAAACTGTGCTGAGAAACGGCAGCGGAAAGAAATGTTGTTATACTTTTGGGACACCTTATATCTGTTTGTGCTCACACTGTACTGTACTGTAGACAATGAATTTTTGTGGTAAACAAACACTAAACTGTTAGGAGTTTCAGGAAAATCAGTTTAAGCAAACCTTTGTAAACAGACGGATAAATGTAAAGACATACAGCTGTGCTTGCATACTCTCTTAGTATATGGACGGCACTGTGTATTTGCGGGCAAAAATTTATCCTCAGGCCTATTATCTGTCTGATAAAATGCTATCTAGAAGAAGAGCATAGAAAAAAACAGAACACATACTGAAGACATTCTATCCCAAATAGATCCTAAATAAATAGAAAGTATTTTTCCAATTTCAGTATTCTTGAGTCTCAGCATTCTTGTCTCGTTTACATCACTAATCAGTGAACGTTTTTTCTTTGTTCAAGTTTGTAGTTTATTTAGATTGACCCGTTTTTTTATATAAAAAGGTCTCCTAATGAATCTACGTACAGTATAACCGCCAGAGCATCCTATCGAGTCACTGTACTATTATTATAAACTAGATGCAGACAAGATTATCTCAGATGCAAGGCCTACCCGCTTTTGTCTCTATCACATTATCATTGGTCTCGTGGAAGTGGGCTCAGAAATGGGCGGCAATTTCAAATCCTCTTCATTATGAGTTGGCACAGAGTAAATGACGCCGTTTAGTGACTGGGAGCGTTTCTCCTTTATCGGCGGCAGTTTTACCGATTTAGGGGAGGGCGGTCCGGAACCAGTTCTGTGTGTTGATTCCGGTTCGGCGTTGTTCTCTGTCAGCTTTCCGATCAGTTGGTCGAACATGGCTGGCGGCCAAAATCGTTCGTCGTTGGTTTTCTGCAAGTTGTTCGTTTTTTGAAGAGGCATTGTTATTTTTGGACGCATCACTTTCACTGCACAGTTTGGTAGTATTTACGCCCTATACATAGACTTTTCTACCTCGTGATCTCTCTGATAGAATCGAATGAATAGTTTGTCGGCCAGAATGGGTCCGAGACTGCCTTCCGGAGGCCAGGCAATTTTCTCGAGTTGTAGAGGAATGATTGGCTTTCCCAAACCGTTCGAGAGATTCACTTCACGTATGCAGTTGGCAGAGGTTGTGTATTTGACGTTCATACACAGTAGGATCACTTTGGCTCCTCTGATTCCTCTGTCGATTTCTTCGTACAAACTGTCGCCTCCACCCATCTGACCTGAAAATCTGCACAGTCCTGTACTGTATACCGAAGGCTTTTAACAGGATAGCCCTGAGCTTCTTTCTCCATATTTCTTTGAGTTTTTTGAAGACGGGCCTTCTGTTAGAGCGCTACCATACTTAGTATTATCCTCACCAATATCCATCCAACAAGTGTATCCGAGAGCTTCCAAATGCTTTTTGAGCAGCTTTGCCTCCTTCTGATGAGCCCATTGATAGCTGAGAAAAACAGTGGGCGGCTTTTCGTAAGTTGCTCTTTCTTCCGGCACAAGCCTCTTGGCAGAGGCTTCAGCCTTCTTGATCACATTCACAGCGTCCATTCGGTTGATCTCGGTTAGAATGGTGAGCAGAAAGTGAGTGGCTTCCGATGTTTTGCGTGTGGTATACAGTTCTGCCAGCAAACTCATACACGGGTCGTTTTGTGTCGCCCAACCATGGATTTCGTCCGCTCTCAAATATTTAGAGTAGAAATATAGGTTGTGATTGTGAAATAGTATTGGTGATGTTTTCCATGTGTTTCGATTATTGGGTATTGACTATTGGGACTACTAGGATTAGGACTAGAGATGCGCTCTGGCTGAAATGTTAAGCTGGGGCCGCCCGAGCCCAACTTTTATTCGGAATAATTGTCGATTGGACTAAAATAGGCCAAATTTGGCATTTTTGGGCTCTTTTCCATAACTTTCCCCTTACTCACAGAAGCATGTTTGATCTCTAACTGATGCATCCTTTAGTTCTTAACATAACCAGGTCGAAAATAGTTAGTTAGTTAGTTAGTCGGTCGGTCGGTCGGTCGGTCGGTCGGTCGGTCGGTCGGTCGGTCGGTCGGTCGGTCGGTCGGTCGGTCGGTCGGTCGGTCGGTCGGTCGGTCGGTCGGTCGGTCGGTCGGTCGGTCGGTCGGTCGGTCGGTCGGTCGGTCGGTCGGTCGGTCGGTCGGTCGGTCGGTCGGTCGGTCGGTCGGTCGGTCGGTCGGTCAAACGAACGAACGTTCAGTTATACTGGCATTTTTGACAGCTCAGTGAGCCGATGCTCTTCTTAGAGTTAATTCAGCGAGTTAGTAATAATAGTATGACAAGAGACAGAGAAGGACAGGAAAGTACTAGTAGAGAAGCTACCGATATCCAAGTCTGCGAGCCAGCAGACGCCAGTCAGTATCGCTGTGTGGATTCAAAAGAGAAGATACTTGCTTGGCCCAAATCGGTGCATTGCTAAGACTCTAAAAACGTAGAAATTATCACACCACACAACAAATGTTCTATACTACATACTAGAGATGTGTCTGTGTTTCGATATGTACAATATAGATAAAAAAATGTCCCCTCGCTTTTTCGGCCTTCACTCAAACGTTTCGTTCTCAGTCAATTCTTTGCCGATTTGGCTCAAATTTTCAGGAAAAATTAGCAACATGGTTGGCTAAATATTCTGCAAGTTTAGTGCCAAATTTCCGACTCGTACTGGTTTTATGACCCGAAAACTAGGAATGAGGGTGGTCCACGCAAATTAATTTTTTCCCGGTAATACAAGGAGTACAGGCCTGAAACTTGCAGGAATGATTGGTGTTGCCATTGGGCCTAACACACTAAGCGGGCAGCCCTGTAGCTCAAAGGGCACTAAAATTGGGGAATTTTAAAAACATGAGAGAAAATCCCATAGTTAAGAAATCCGCACCTTCTAGAATCAAAGCACTGAATCTGTTGTTAATCAACACAGATTGTAGCAGGAAGTTCGACAAATAAATGAACCTGATATTTAAACTCTGTTCCACACCACAGAAACCATCCCTGCAGCGTTTTTTGAAAATCGAAAATCTTTAGAATCGTCATTTTGCCGGTTTTACGAAGAAAAGTCATATTTAGTCATGTTTTTGAAATTCCCCAATTTTAGTGCCCTTTGAGCTACAGGGCTGCCCGCTTAGCATGTTATGCCCAATAGCAACACCAATCATTCCTGCAAGTTTCAGGCCTGTACTCCTTGTATTACCGAAAAAAAAATAAATTTGCGTGGACCACCCTCATTCCTAGTTTTTGGGTCATAAAACCAGTATGAGTCGGAATTTTGGCACAAAACTTGCAGAATATTTAGGCAACCATGTTGTTAATTTTTGCTGAAAATTTGAGCCAAATCGGTAAAGAAGTGACTGAGAACGAAACGTTTGAGTGAAGGCCGAAAAAGCGATGGGACATTTTTTTATCTACACTGTATTGTATAACTTGTAACATGCATGTTACAGGTCATTCAATGAAGGAGGAGGGAGTTGCTGTTTTGAGCTCAATTTCCGCGGAGGGGTAGGAGACCGAAAACTCTAATGGGCTTAAATAGAGAAATCGCTGCTTTATAGGTTCTTAGCGGCTTTTGTATCTGAAGTAATAAGAAAATGCAAAAAATCTGTCTGAAAACTGGCGGGCGGCTTCGAAAAATCCTCGGGTGGTTCCAGTCTTGGAGTTTAAAGAATTAAAATGAATCTGATAAAGGAAATTGTTATCCATTTTCTCTCTTGCCTTGTTATCCAGCTCGTTCACATCCTGTTCTATAATATCGACTTGTCCCTCCAGTTCACTAACTCGCATGTTTGTCATTGACACGTTCTCTCTAGTTTTCTCAATTTGAATTGTGTGCACATCGATTTGTTCATCAAGTTCGTCCACTTCCCCTTGAACATTCTGCACTCTATCTTTCAGCTGACCGAGCGATTCCTTTTGAGTTTCTAGCCCAGTACTGACACTCGCCAAACTGTAACAATTGCACTTTTTAATCGATGCAGTTTTATTATAGTGATAAACATTGCCTTCTCCCTTCGATTAAGTTAATCAGATGTTCGGCCTGTTGTTTCAGAGTGTCATCCTTTGTCAGCGATTGAAAGTAGGACATGTATGGCTTGAGGAGATGAGGAAATTTGCTAGCGATTGGAACCCAAGATGCCACGATTGTTGGAACCGCGAATGTAGGGTTCGGATGCTTGCTTACTTCTGCTTTCTCAAGCAGAAATATTCGTTCCGCTTCTTTCTGCATTACAATTTGGTAAGACAGAAGTGAAGTATGGTGGATACTGAGAATGAGAACAATAATCCTACTGTTGTTTTGCTATAACAGAGTACACATGTGTATAAATTTATAACTACAGTTAAGTCAGAGTCCCAACTGATCACTAAAATACTCTACTAAATCGTTAAATCATACAGTATAGATAAAAATAGATGTCCCATCGCTTTTTCGGCCTTCACTCAAACGTTTCGTTCTCAGTCATTTCTTTACCGATTTGGCTCAAATTGTCAGCAAAAATTAACAACATGGTTAGTTAAATGTTCTGCAAGTTTCGTGCCAAAATTCCGACTCATAATGGATTTATGACCCGAAAACTAGGAATGAGGGTGGTTCACGCAAATCTATTTTTTTTTCGGTAATATAAGGAGTACAGGCCTGAAACTTGCAGGAATGATTGGTGTTGCTATTGGGCATAACATACTAAGCGGGCAGCCCTGTAGCTCAATAGGCACTAAAATTGGGGAATTTTAAAAACATGACTAAATATAACTTTTCTTCGTAAAACCGGCAAAATGCCGATTCTAAAGATTTTCGATTTTCAAAGTACGCTGCAGGGATGGTTTCTATGGTGTGGAACAGAGTTTAAATATCAGGTTCATTTATTTGTCGAACTTCCTGCTACAATCTGTGCTGATTAACAACAGATTCAGTGCTTTGATTCTAGAAGGTGCGGATTTCTTAACTATGGGATTTTCACTCATCTTTTTGAAATTCCCCAATTTTAGTGCCCTTTGAGCTACAGGGCAGCCTGCTTAGTATATTATGCCCAATGGCAACAACAATTACTCCTGCAAGTTTCAGGCCTGTACTCCTTGTATTACCGAAAAAAAACTAAATTTGCGTGGACCACCCTCATTCCTAGTTTTTGGGTCAAAAAACCAGTACGAGTCGGAAATTTGGCACTAAACTTGCAGAATATTTAGCCAACCATGTTGCTAATTTTTGCTGAAAATTTGAGCCAAATCGGTAAAGAAGTGACTGAGAACGAAACGTTTGAGTGAAGGCCGAAAAAGCGATGGGACATTTTTTGATCTATACTGTATATGTCGTAGGGAGAAACGGAATTCATGGAGGTTCGGAATCTCCCTAGGGAGAAGTGGAATTCCGTCTCTCCCTAGGGTTTTAGGGAAGTAAAAGTTTGTAAAAGTTGTTCTCGCAGAGCCTGAGGGCAAAAGAGCGACCAAGTAGAGTGACCTTTTATGGGGTGCCGGGGCGGATTCCAAATCTCCCTAGGGAGTGAGGGAATAGAGGTCATATTCCCTAAAACCCTAGGGAGAGACGGAATTCCACTTCTCCCTAGGGAGATTCCGAATCTCCCTGAATTCCGTTTCTCCCTACGACATATACATAAGCATTAAATTAATCATACAGTACGTATATAGACAGAAAAAATAGTAAAAAAAACCATACATGTAGCAGGGGTCTGGGGAGAGTCTACCCCCACCCGAATTAGGCCAGACCCCCGTATGGGACCCCCCCCCCCCCCGAGACGATTTTCCCGACCCTCCCCCTCCGATTTTTCTGGCAAGTAATTTTTTGAGCAAATTTTTGCGATTTTTTACAATTTCAGACACAAAAATTTCCAAAATCGCCTGCAAAACAGCACTTTTTAGCTGTATTTCAGCCCAAATTAGCCATTTTGACGATTTTTAGCCAAAAAATTGCGATTTTTTCGATTTTTGAGCGTTTTTTAGTGCCCAACCCCCCTCCCAAAATTTTGGCTCGGACACCTCCCCCCGGCCGGCGCCAGACCCCCCACCCCCCGTCCCCCTTCGGCGGATGACCTGTTACATGTATGAAAAACACTAGGAGTACAAAATAATTACTGTTGTAAATCAGCATCTTTGATAGTAAAATAAAAATAAAAGTTTAATTAAATACATGAATTTCTAGTAAATGGTTACCTCATCCAGTAGTGCAATAGGGTTGAGCAGTACGTAAGCAACGACCCCAGCGAACAAAGGATTCGCGTTTCGCACTTTGTCAAAATAATCATTCCCTTTTCCTCGCATTTTCTCAGGATGAGACTTAGCAATATTTGTCAAAATTTGGCATGTGTCGCCATATTTGTCTCCAAGATACTTCTCCAACCGACTTATCTCTGGTATCAACTTCTATAAAACAGATAGGGAAATAACGACATATACAATGGTGCACAAAAAAATGTCCTCTCCACTTTTTCGGGTTCACTAAAATCACTGTTTTTCACTCAATTCTCAACGAATTTGAACCAAATTTTCAGGGTAGGTGCCCAATGGGTCTGGCTAACTCTGCTAGAATTTGGGGCGAAAATTCAAATTTTGGCGGGAAATTTAAACGAAAATGCGAAAATCATATGGTCTCATAAAAACGGCTCTTACTCAAGAAATACAAAAGCTACGCTAGTGAAATCACGGCCGTTTATAGACCCGATATAGTGCAGAAGTTTCAAAACCCTCGCTCAAAGTACGCGCGAGAATCCGATTTTCAAATTTGCCAAAAAATCGGAATTTGTCATCATTTCCAAAGCTTACATTATGAGGTTCACTAAAATTGCCCGTTTTCAGTCAATTCTCCGCCAAACTACTGCAAGAAAAAAAATGCGGTGCTATACAGGTAACAAGTTACGCTGATTTCAAATCCGATTGAAACGAAATTTGAATCAAGTCTCCTTTGTACCGAAAATGGACGTTGAGAACAAACGACAAATCCAGTTTTTGAGGTGAAAATGTGCGTCAACGGCTGAATTATGATTAAAAATGCATCTTATTCGATAGCTCATACTCTGCTTCATATAAATACATCACTTCCTCCTATCAATAACCGGACACAAAAAAAAATTTGCGTTTGAAGTTGCTAAAACGTTTTCAGACCATTTTGGCCGCTTTTTTGTATTTTCTAAACCTATCATATACAGTATACATAGTAGATAAAAAAATATGTCCCATCGCTTTTTCGGCCTTCACTCAAACGTTTCGTTCTCAGTCAATTCTTTACCGATTTGGCTCAAATTTTCAGCAAAAATTAACAACATGGTTGGCTAAATATTCTGCAAGTGTGGTGCCAAAATTCCGACTCATACTGGTTTTATGACCCGAAAACTAGGAATGAGGGTGATCCGATCCGATCCGATTTGCGGGGGGGCCTTACGGCCTGCGATCAGACTCTAGGTCCATTCCACTACCCCCGTGGTTTCGTCATCTCGGACGTTTCCCTCCTTTCACTGCCAAGCCACTCAAGCCATGCTGTTGGGCGCCAGGTACTAAGAGAGTGCCTGGCGTGGTGACGTCATGGTTCTGACAGCTCCCAACGGCCGCCCGGTCAAGTGGCCAAACCGGTATCAGCCTTATTGCTGGTCTCTCAGACAGCTCCTGACGTCGTTGATCTTCCCTCCAACGCGGCATGCTTTTTGGAGGGGCTTTCGGTGCTACGGCAGATCCAGTTGGTTCCCATTTTAACTACTCACTGTAACCAGTTTTCGGTGGCCTGGGTGGAGCGTTGTGCCGACGACCAACTCTTTGCAGCAAGAAACTTGCCTCGCCGAGAGGATGAACCACTACAACCGCTAGCGATGCAGGGGCCGCCGTGACTCAGAGGCAGCGAGCTACCCACTGAGCCAACGACACGGCGACGAATGAGGGTGGTCCACGCAAATTTAATTTTTTTCGGGAATACAAGGAGTACAGTCCTGAAAGTTGCAGGAATGATTGGTGTTGCTACTGGGCATAATATACTAAGCGGGCAGCCCTGTAGCTCAAAGGGCACTAAAATGGGGGAATTTCAAAAACATGAGTGAAAATCCCATAGTTAAGAAATCTGCACCTTCTAGAATCAAAGCACTGAATCTGTTGTTAATCAACATAGATTGTAGCAGGAAGTTCGACAAATAAATGAACCTGATATTTAAGCTCTGTTCCACACCATAGTAACCATCCCTGCAGCGTTTTTTTTAAATTGAAAATCTTTAGAATCGTCATTTTGCCGGTTTTACGAAGAAAAGTCATATTTCGTCATGTTTTTGAAATACCCCCATTTTAGTGCCCTTTGAGTTACAGGGCTGCCCGCTTAGCATGTTATGCCCAATAGCAACACCAATCATTCTTGCAAGTTTCAGGCCTGTACTCCTTGTATTCCCGAAAAAAATTAAATTTGCGTGGACCACCCTCATTCCTAGTTTTCGGGTCATAAAACCAGTATGAGTCGGAATTTTGGCACCACACTTGCAGAATATTTAGCCAACCATGTTGTTAATTTTTGCTGAAAATTTGAGCCAAATCGGTAAAGAAGTGACTGAGAACGAAACGTTTGAGTGAAGGCCGAAAAAGCGATGGGACATTTTTTTATCTATACTGTA